>JAJJMB010013564.1:1503442-1559562 GCA_023531105.1 Papaver atlanticum | reverse complement strand
ATTCAAATAAAGAGTCACGTATAACGAGTCAGATAGATTCAAATAAAATGAGTTGGATAAAAACCAAACAACATGATGTCAAAATAACTTGTAATTAAGTACTTTGGCTGCTGAAAAAACTATTTATCTATGTTTGTAAGATTTCATCATTTGGGATAATTTTGGATTATGGTTTTTTATATTCTTTAATTTTCCTGCTAACAGTTCTATAGTGTTAAAACACATGTTGTGATGGAATTTGCTTGAGCCTGGAATCAACCATCATCGTTAGTTGGTTAGTGGTCACCATCTAAAATTTCAAAAGGGCTAAACTAGGAACAACCCAGCTGCACTCATCTGTTGTGGCTGAGGGTTGCTGAAATTTTATACGAGACTAGTGGTTAGAAACTTGCAAGGACAACAGTCCTATTCTGATACTCGCTTCTAATTGGAGCCAGAGAGCACAAAACCAACTAGTTGCATGAGAAAAGTTAAAGTTTGTTCAAACAAATCTCCTCTTTTCTGCGTTTGTGGTGTTAGAGCCACTACTGGTATATGTCATTGTATATGATATATCCGTACAAACATTCCAAGGCCCCAAATACATCTAGTGAGAAGACAGACGGGCATCATAACGCCGTCACTTTTATCCATTAAATGACTGTTATCGTTATTCTTTTTGGAAAACTGTTAACCGGAGATGAAGATATGATCGTATATTTTTGTATACTTTTATCAACTGTGGATAAATGAATGAAGGAGATAAATGAAAATATGTTTAAAATGCGGAGTTTAGACGCGGTTTAAATCCGATAATGGATTGTGACCACCACCATATGGATGGATAAACTCAATGTTTTTCGATCTATACAAAGAATATGCTAATCCCTTCCGGTTATCCAGTTTAGCTTGCATCACAAAAAGAGAGAACTCTTGTAAATAACATAACGGCCCCTTATTGTTTGAAGATAGAAGCAACCATCGTTATCGTTCAATGGGTCCAACCAACTTAAGGCTTAGTCCTATGGTGTGCTAATCTAGCAGATAGATTACCAGTCCACGTCAGCGCCCACCGTTGTTTGGTTCAACGCAACCAATCTCAGCCGTCAGATCAAAAAATAAATCTAGTGCGCTGTTTGGTTCAGCGAAAATGTCATTTTTTAGCGCTGAATGGTTCAGCGTTCAAAAAGTGACCTTAGCGCTGAACCGTTCAGCGCTCACAAAAATCACACGGATCACAAAAATCACAAAATTTGATCTGACTTCTGAAATTTAAAGCGCTGAACCAAACAGCGCTGGGCAGTGATCCAGCTGACGTTGACTGCTAATCTAGCTGCTAGGTTAGCACTCCAATAGGACTTAGGAGGTTTCCCTAACTGACGTGGACTGCTAATCTAGCTGCTAGATTAGAAGACCATTGGACTTAGCCTAAGAACAATCCTGGTGCACACATTTTCTGTGGCTCTCAAAGTTTTCCAAATGAAAACTAGTGGTCGTAAACCATATCTATAGCTGGTTTCTAATTGGCCCAACTATGAAAAAGAAAGTTTGTTCCAAAGAAAATAGAGTTAAATCTCCCTTTTTTTTTATTTTTATGTTTGTGGCTTTAAAGCCCTTCATATATGTCGTGTGGGGTATAATGTCCTGACCCCATGGCTCCAAACACATCTAATGCGAAAAACAGAGACTATAAGAAACGTTTTTGGTATTGTCATTAAAATGGTGGATTGAATCAAAAATGGTTTTTCCAAATTAGGCATGCAAATTAAAATAGAAAGTAACTTGCTGGTTTTATATTAATCAGTGTGACTCGAGTGTCTTATCTAGCTCAATAGTGTTAAAGCACAAGACACAAAAGCAGGAGGAAATTAAAAAAGAAAGAAAAGAAAAAGTGGAATTAGTTCTTCTTTGATTTCTTGTACTCGGTGTACGACTAGATAAAATGCCACTTTGAAAATCAATCACCAAAAACCAATGGATATAATCAAAATTATTAGATGGTGAGGTTAGATGTATCAAAATGTATTATGTTTTTGTAAGAATTTAGAGCATAATAAATTTACCCTCCGAGTTTTATTAAAAAAATAGTGTTACAATTGCGGAATAGTAGAAGAATAACAATGCGCATGTCACTCGATTTTTCTTATTCCCCAACTTGGCATATAAAATAGGGACTAATTGTGCCAACTTGCTCAACAAGTGGTTGTATACTGGTCAATGTCTTATGATTCTCAATATTGATTGAAAGCAGAAAATCCAAAAGAAAAGAAACTTGACAAAAGATGTGTGCTAGTTTTTATCAAATGTCTCACACTCACCTTTATGTCCAATTTATGGTATTTTGGATTTTGGTCTCCCCGAAGAAAAATATGAATGTGTAATTATCTGTTTAGTAAAACTGGTAGAGTCTATGTCCGGTGATGTTGTAGACTTGTTGACGACGGGGTGCTTTTCATTCTACTTAATTGAATGTTCAGTGATGATCATTCTAAAAGATATGGAAATGAATATTTCAAGACAACACCCAAGGGTTTCACTGTCTGCAAAATAATAGGTTTATGCATGCAGACAAACCATGAAGGGTTTTATGGATTCGATGATTAGCATGAAGTTCCGGTGACCGGTTTACACCAGTGTAAAGATTGGTGGTGTTCGGAGTACAAGTAGTATCTAACAATGCAAGGTGTATAAGTTTGTATGCCATTCATATGTGTTTGGAGATGCTCTCAACTTCTATTGAAAATGGCAAAATCTATAGTTTAAAAATAGCATCAAGCCAGGTACAGGTAAAACCCCATAGTGCAGAGCTACATAGTTAGACTTGAAAGTGTAATCGATGATGACAATTTTGACAAAGGTAAGTAAAAGCTATAACAAGGAAAATACAGTGGTTTACTTTGGTGTGAGATTTACGTGTGGGGTTTAAATGAACGTCGGTACTACTAAAATTCATACATCTGGCAAGGGAGTTTGTTTTTTCAATCCAATATGGATTATGATGACAATAATATTTTTTTAAACAACTTTGCTAGGGTTTTGCTTACTATGGTGAGCCTAGGAAAGGCAGGCTAGATTTAGAGTAAGCAGTTTGATTAGTCAGCAGGTTTCTGCAAGGAGCTAGGCTATGGGTATGGAAGACTATAGATTTGTCTAACAATTCTCCGGTCTTAAAGCACATAGTGCTGTGTTCTTGTATAATTTACTTGAACCCGGAAGCAACAATCATGAACCATCACAGTTGTAGCGAAATCCAACTACTATGGTCTTCCGTGTGATTTCTGTACGCTGCAAGCCTCATCAGATATGATCAACTTTGAAATGTAGCTAAGGGATATTAATTAAGTTATTCCTACAACTCAGAGCTCCTACTTCTGCATGTCATGTAGGTGATGTGATTTTCAAAGATGTTGTAGTAATGGTAAATAGGATTCGAACTCTAAGACTTGTGAAGATTCGAGTTTTTAAATTTAATAAAAATATATACAAAAATATTACAAAGGGTGCGAGAGTTACTGGGACTCAGGATTCCATCGAATTCAAAACATAAGGTTCAATTATTAATTCTTTGACAATTTTAGCTCAAGAAAAACATGGACTCTATTTTTGCCAAGGTAGATTCTCAAAAAATTGATTGTAAATCCTAAGCATGATGTATCAAAACACCTAAGCTAAGCATACATCATCAAATTAAATGACAACCAATTAATTCAAATCATAATTTCAATTAAAATTAATGCAAAAGTCTTAAAAAGAATTAATAAAATTACCCCAAGTATGATATTCGTCTTCCTCCGTCATCCCAGTGTTGGGGTTTAGCTCTTCATGGTAAAAACATGCTCAAAAGATAGAAACATGGCTCAAAAGGTGTTTTTATTGAAGGAGAATAATAATACAGCGAATCTGCAACGCTTTATAGTCGTTACAGAAGTCACCGTTACAATTGAAGTGTTGTTTATAAACGATAACTGTGTTCTGCTGTTGAAGAACGATACTTCTTTGCGACTGTTCTGTGTGGGTCAATGTTCTTCGTGTTCTTCAACAGCAGCAGCAGAACCCGGTTTCCTGCACCTTTGATTTCTCGGCTCTGTCGTGTTCTAAACTTTCCCTAACTTTCGACACCCCTTCTATATGACCCAACCAATCTATTTATATCAAAAAGAACGATTAAATCTCTCCAAAATCTCTTCTTTTCTCTTCACGGTAAAGTTGCGGCAATTTCTTGTTTTAGAATTTCTACGCGTTTCTGAGCTTTCCTTTTGATTCTAAACTCTTCCTTAGATAGATACCAATCTTTGGGAAGGTTTATAGCACTTTAATCTCTCTAAAATTTCCTAAAATCGGTCACACACGTGACTTTCCATATTTTGCTGTTGAGATAAAAATCCGTCGATTGAGCCCAGTTTAATCGATTTCAACACCCATGTTAGATTCCTAGACCCATAAGGAGTCTACCCTATGAAAATCAGAGGTTTAGTCGACCTCAAACTCCTCCAAATCACGATCACCAAAACTGCCAGGAATGTGTTTATATTTTCCCGCCCAAATTCAGAATTTGAACGTGAAGGGGAAAGGTTACCCCTTATCCGTTGCTGGAGTCCGCATAACACTCGTCCCTTGGGTTGCATTTATCAACTTTTCGAGCCAATTTCGCCGCAAAAGCTTATTTCTCCAAAAACACCTACAAAGAGATAAAATATCAAAATAAGTACAAAAATGGGTACTAACAATATACACAATAGAGATGAAAATAGACACATAAATGCGTCTATCAGTAGGGTACTATAGTATCCGTACAAGGTCCAAATTATACATCGACTCAGAAGACGGACGTTTCAACGGCGTGACCGTTAATGTTATTTTTCTCGACTAACTATCAATCGAAGATGGAGTCTGTGGACAAATTTTGTTATCGGGTGTTCCCGGAAGAACCATGACCATAGTATGTTCTATATAAAATCTTAAATCCTTTATGGATTTTGTTAAACATCACACAACGGCATCCTTTATGCAATGAATGAAGGAGAGAAATGGATTTGTTTAAATGCGGAGTTTAGACGCGGTTTTAATATAAAAGTAATAGATTGGAGTATGCCGATAAGTTATACGAATATCTTAATCAAATCAAATCCAATATGGATTGTGACCACCATACCGATGGATAAACTCAATTCCAATATCAATATGCACTTTGGCCAATTTAGCTAACATCAACCATCGTTATCGTCATCGTCTCAAGGGTCCAACCTAGGAACAATCCTGATGCACACATATTTTTTGTGGCTCTCAGAGTTTTCGAAATGATAACTTGTGGTTGTAATGTAAAATGAATCTATAGCTCATTTCTAACTGGTCCAGCTATGAAAAAGAGTTTGTTCTTGTTTATGTTTGTGGTGTCAGAGGTATTCATATATGCCGTGTAGGGTATTGTGAATTGAACCAAAAATGGTTAATTTGGCAAACAAAATAGGGAGGGACTAGCGTTTCTGCAACTTGCTCACCAAGTGGTTGTATACTAGTCTTGTCTTAGTGATTTAAAGCACAAAATCCAAAATTAAGAAAAGATATGTGGGGTGGTTATTTCTTATCAAATGTCACACACTCACCTTTATGTCCTTTTTATGCTTTATATGGTATTTCGGATTTTGGTTCTGGGAAGAATAATATCAATATGCGTAGTTTATTCTCTATATAATAACAGAGTTTTTTAAAGCGTTTTCATTCACCGGAGCTCCACGTTAATTCTCGCTTTTGATTGATTCTGGTCACACCAGTTTTTTTGGAATAGTAATTAAATTTAAACAAAAAAAAATCAGGAAAATTAAACCAAAAAAAATCAGGATTTTTTTTTTCCAATAATAAGATAACTAAATCTTAAAAAAAACTTCTTGCCTGAAATAGCTAGATCTTGAAAATCTCAGAACATGCCAGAAATATATCAATTACGAAATTGTAAAAATAAATCATGCATTCACGGTTTCACCTCAAAACTAAATTAATCATGCATAAATGACAATAGTAATCACGCAGTCAATCGCATCATCGATCATAAGATTAAATTTTAAAAAAATAGAAAAAAAAGTCCAATGTCCCGTTACAATTCTTCGAAATTCCCTTTTCCTAATTACAACTTCGTTCTATCAATTAAAATAAAATTAAAGCTAACGAATAGTTATTTCCAGTGATTACACTTTCGACGATGAGAAACTTAAAAAAAATGATTAAATTAATCATCGGCACTAACCTTTCGATCGTATGATGTGTCTCTCTTGCGAACAGCTTTATTGTTTATCCTGTTTTCATAC
The DNA here is from genome assembly GCA_023531105.1 of Papaver atlanticum. Lineage (NCBI taxonomy): Eukaryota > Viridiplantae > Streptophyta > Magnoliopsida > Ranunculales > Papaveraceae > Papaver > Papaver atlanticum. Next base: position 1,553,281 of record JAJJMB010013564.1, on the reverse strand, counting down.
AAAAAAATTACGCAATCATTAGAGTTTGAAGCAGAAAAAATTGGAGCAAATATTGATTAGCATATAAAAAAATGAGCAAACAAAAAATTGAGCAAACAAATATTGATTAGTAAACATCATTTCCGTGTTACTTTTCTTAATTTTGTTTATACTATAATTAAAACAAAATTGATATAAAATAAAAATAATTAATTAAATAAGGTGGATTTTTAATTTTGTTATGTCTTGATATGCCCCAGATTTTGTATACTAAAATTATTGAAAATATTTACAGTCCATAACAAACAAAAAATGACTATAATATATTTTCTCAAATTTGCTTCATAATAATAAAATTATTTCCTAAATTGATCCGCACAAAGAAAGAAAAAGAATGCAAATATAAAATAATGTGCCCGAAAAAATAAAACAAAATTGTCTTTTTTAGAAAGAATAAATATTTACACATTTTCTTGGTTAATATAAGATATTAATTCCAAAAATAGTTTTTTCTATGTGTATAAAATCGCTTGCAACGCCAAGCCACATAAATTTTTTGTCGATGTTTCTCTGCTAATTTCGTTTACGGATGCCTACATTTATTGTTTTTGCTTTTGCAGATATAATGAAAAGTGTAGTCGATTGGCGCTGCTTCTCTCCTTTAAAACTACTGTGGTGATTCTCATCGAGGCTCTCCTTCGAAAACTGCTCGGTTGATTTTAATTGAGGTCTTTAAAACTACTGCGGTGATTCTCATTGAGGCTCTCCTTCAAAAACTGCTCGGTTGATTTTCATTGAGGTATGTGGCTCAATTTCTCTATAAAGTATGAGTTAGTGCTGATTTTTATGTTTTTTCGTTCGTTTTGGATTTTCAGTGCCAAAGTTTTTTCCATGTACATTGGAACTTTATCAGGTGGCAACAATAGATGCGCCAATGGGAGCTCATAAATACTGGTATTAGAGGTGATGAAAGTAAGCATCAAGTTTCATCAAAATAAGGTGATGAAAGAAAGTTTGGATCAAAATAACGTAATGAAAGTAATCTTGATATTTTGTTTTCTAATGTTACAACTCGATCCACACAACCTTATTTTACTTTTTACTGCTGGTTCATATAGGTCTACAAAATCAGAAAATTCTTGCATGGGTTTGGCTTCTTTGACTTTTGATGAATCTGTGATATTAGTTCCCAGTGAATCGGTAAGCGATATCGTTTATTATTTTTTGTTATTTAAGAATTTTCTGTTAAATTAGTGGTTATTTATTTTTAGATCCCCGAATTTCTGTGATAAAATGGTAGAGAAGCTTCGATTGTGGAAGAAATAGTAGAAACAGAAGATTTTTCATCTGAGAAGATGCAAACGGTGATAATTCCACCTGTTGTGACTGTTATTAATTAGTTAGAGCAACCATTGTTGTATGTTCTTCTTCCCGTTGTTTTTTCTTAAACTAATTATTCTCATTGCTTTTTTAAAGGTAGAACCACGACATTGCTTTTTTACGTGTTGATATATTAGCTTTTGCTGCGTAGAACTAGAATATGCTTGATTGCTTTCTTTTCTTTTCTTTTTCCTTTATAGAAGTCGTTACTGCCTAGATCCTTATTTCTTAATGAAAGCTGAAGGTGCTACCTTATGTGGTATGGTGACTACCAAGATGGCACAATGCTTTGTCTACCTGACAAGGGTTGCTGTTCAACCTAGCTATTGTACAGTCTCTCCTGGCAGCTGCTCAGACCACTCCTGACAGTCAAGCTGCTTGCAATTGCTTGAAGAGCGCCTCCTCCAGTATCGGTTGGATTGGAAATGCTGCCTCATTCCAAAACTAACATCCGTTATATAATCAGCCCCTCTACTGGACGCACAAAGTACGTATCTGTAGTATTCTTTATTGTCACAGTTATTTGTGTTTTTATTTATTAACCTGGTTAATTAATAATTTCTTAATAGGGGTGATAAAGTTGTTCTGAAGTTTGGAGTTGATGAACTACTGAACTCGATCTAATCTAAATTGATTTTGCTTAAACTTTTGTTCTAAATATTTGCTAATGTGTGTTGGTGACCACAAATCCTTTACCAAGGTATATAGTGCAGTATCTACTAACCTAATGAAACAATGGTGTTTGGGGTTTTGTATTAGCTAATCTTTGTGAGATACTATATGTGTAATTTGTAATTTACTAAGGAACAAAAGAATCAAAACTGTGGAGGATGAGACTAATAGCATAGTCGAGATGCAGTGATACTAATGTCTAATGCCGTTACTTCTTCGTTGTGGGTATATATTTTGCAGGTAATCAACATTTTGTGTGGTTGTAAGATCTTTAAGGAGATTAATAACATCTCGGTGAGGAAACTTTATGTGTTTACTTCACATTTTTGGAGGATATTTTGTATATTTCCTTGGTTATTTTAGCCTTTTAGGTCACATCTTCTTAGAGTTCTGGAGCACTACAATGAAAAAAAAGTTGACTTTTTACAGATTCAGACGAGCATAGAGTTATGATGACGGTTTACGCCGGCCTTTGTGGCAATTGGTGGTATATTTGGAGTACCAGTAGTACTACAAGGTGTATAAGTTAGGATACTCGATCACCATGCATCTTTGGAAAAATCTACTGCAAGGAGATGTACTCTTTTAACTTTTTATTGAAATGTCAATATCTATTAGACTAGAAACAACAAAAGAAGCCAATACGAAATAGAAGCAGAACTACAGATGCCTCAGTGAGGACTTTCCGTTACAAAAATAAAATTCTTGAGAAAAGGTTAGTAAAAGGTATCAATACTATCCTTATACCGTATTGATTCTCAGGTATCACATTGACGTTAACTTCTCTTTGTATAAGTACCTTACAGTTAAAGCCAGACCAAAATAACCATATAATTCCATGCAACAGTTTCCCTTTCAGTACCATGAGAATCCAACGTCAGTTTTCTATATGTTTTGTTGGTTGGATCGTATTAAACTATACCCTGGTCGACCGCCCATAAAGTCTCATTGTTCTTGAAACTCCATATTAACTCCAAACACCTGGTGCTAGTTATACTCTCCTGGGTAACGGAGAAACTTCTATTCCAAGATTCTTGCACTCCGTAATCTTTCATAATCCACACATCAACGCAGACATCAAAAACATGAAAAACAAAACATAGACACCCTCCCAATTCTCCCACATCTATGCTGAACATATCTTGTTTTCCTTTTGGATATGATATAAGTTCTTTTGGCACAGCTATCTCCTCGAATCCCTCACTGCCAATATTAAAACAGACCAGTACAGTAGAGTCGTCTTTCCGCAAGGTATGCGCAGGATAGTAAAGAGCTCCCTTAAAGAGCACGCCAGGATATAATACTCCTATGTCACAAAGATGGTAAGGTACGCTTTGAGTGTTTTTCCATGAATTTGAACTTAATGCATAGACATCAACATTAGAACACTTTGAATCCCAATCGACAACAATCCTTATCTGTTAGATTTAGTCAGTATCCGTACACTGTACGGACTCCTTTCTTACTGATAATCCTATCCACAGGATTCAAGTGTTACAACTGTTATTGTATAACTGCATTTATTACAGTATGTCAGTTATCTCCAATAATGTTTGTTTTTCTGTCGAGTCTGAGAGTCTATATAAGACTCAGTCCTGTATTCCTGATCTTTAAAATTCTCTAATACATTAGTTCACACTTCTTACATGGTATCAGATACCAAAGGGAATTTCAACTTCCTCTGATCCTGTAATTTTACCTAATCCTCAACCTCTCACCATTAAACCTGCAACTTCACCTAAAAATGGTGAGAACAACTCAAACCACCATTGCTTCTTCTTCTTCCGCTATTGACAACACAAACAACAAAACTAATCTTTCAAATACGAATCTGTTTCCACCATTATTCTCTTCTCAACACCTACAACATCATCAATTTCTATCTTCTTCATCACAACAACCACCACCAACACCACCTTCTACACATCGTCCTCCACCGCCTTTATCTTCTCAACCACCACCACCACATCTGACAACACAACAATCCTTACCGTCTTCATCACAACAACCACCAACACCGCCTTCTACACATCGATCTTCCCCGATTTTTACTTCTCAACCACCACAACCACCACAGTTTACTACTGCTCCACAACCATCTCTCCAACAAAATCCCATCCAATTTCCATCGTATACATCACATCAACCACATCAAACTACGAATTTTCCTTTTCAACAACATCAACACATTCAACAACAACAACAACCAAACTTCTACAATCCGTTTGTTTTTCATAATCGATTTACAATTCCTTTTCAGAATATCTCCAATTTCATCTCTGGAAAGCTAGATGGATCAAATTACTTAGTTTGGAAAGATCAGATCTCTTCCATTCTTATCTGTACCAACCTTTATTGTTTTTTTGATGGATCTGTTCATCCTGAGTTACCTACGGTGGTGATTAACAACATACATCTACCTAATCAAAACTATTTGGAATGGTTGCAGATTGACAAATTCGTTAGATCTTGTATCAATGCAACTATTGATAGACCTTTCTCCTCTGAACTACTTGGTAAAAAAACTGCAAGGGAGAAGTGGTTGCATCTGGCTAAACTATTCAGTGATCAATTTCTTGCTAGGAAGTTAATGTTACGATCTCAACTTCATTCTATCAAGAAAGGCTCTTCAACAATTTATGAATTTCTTCATCAGATTAAAACCATTACTGACTCGCTTGCAAAAATTGGTGAACCAGTTCGAGATTCAGATCTGGTAATGTATACTCTTAATGGTCTTGGTAAAGAATTTATTCACTTTGTGGTTAGTGTCCAAAATAGGGAACCTCCATTGTCCTTCTCTGAGCTTCGATCTCGTCTTATAAGTCATGAACAATGCTTGAAGGAACAAGATTCATATTCTTATTCTTCCCTAATCACAGATCCCACAAATTCTGCATTCTTTTTTAAAAGGCAATCTTCATCTCATACTTCTACCACAAATTTTAGAAAACCTATGCCTTCTTATCCACCAATGTCAGCACCCTCATCTGGTCATTCTGCTCCAGCTACTCCATCCAATCCTTCTTCAAAATCATCTGGTTTTAGAAAAACTGCTTTTAATCTATCACAGAAGCAAGTTGTTGATTATGGAGATATACCTTGTCAGATATGCCACAAGGATGGTCATTAGGAAAATCGTTGTAGATTTCGCTATTCTCCTTCTAGAAATAGTACTGCACCACCACAGAGAGCATTTCTTGGCCTTGACATCAATGCAGTAAGTACTTCTACTTCTCCTTGGAGTTCATAAGAATTTGATTATAATGTGCAATTTCCATTTGACACTGCTTATGAAAGTGGTGGTTAGTGGAGTCATAGTAACTCTGGACCAATTTGGATTCCTGACTCAGGAGCATCTAGCCATATTACAAATGATGCATCAATTCTACAGAATCCTACTCCTCATTCTGTCCCAGAACAAGTCATGGTTGGTTATGGTAAGTTAATTACCATCTCATTAACAGGTTCTTCTACTTTATCTACTTCAATTCATCCAACCATTTTAATCTGCACAAAGTTCTTTATGTCCCTCATTTGCAACACAATTTAATATATGTGGCTCAGTTTACTAAGGAAAATAACTGTGTGTTTCTGTTCTATCCTTGGGGGTATGAAATAAAGTCATTGAAGAGAAATCTTATTCTTTCTAGAGGGAGGATGGAGGATGGACTATATCCAATAATATCTGGTCACTCTAAGTCATCTGCTGCTTTACAGTCATCTACTATTTCAACTTATAGTACTGCTTTCTCAACTTTGGTAGCCTCTTCTTCTCTATGGCATTCAAGGCAAGGTCATCCTGCACAGAAGATTCTTCATAAACTTGATATGGAGACAGACGTCAAGCTCTCAGCAAAATGTTTTTCTTCTGTCTGTGAGTCTTGTCAGTTAGCTAAAAATAAATGTCTCCCTTTTCATGCTACTGGTAGTACTTCTAGTTTACCGTTTATGTTAGTTCACTGTGATGTTTGGGGCCCTACTCCTGTACAATCTCATTTGGGATACAAGTACTACATTCTTTTTGTTGATGATTGTACAAAATTTTCATGGATTTATCCAATGAAGCATAAATCAGACAGTGTTCATTGTTTCAAACTGTTCAAGTCTCTTGTTGAGAACCTTTTTGATGTCAAGATAAAACATTTTCAATGTAATGGTGCTCTTGAGCTTATCAAAGGTCCTTTCAGAGAATTACTTGATTCAAGTGGTATTGCTTTGAGAATTTCATGTCCTCATCTTCATAAACAAAATGGATCAGCAGAAATAAAACATAGACATGTCACAGAAATGGGGAATACTTTATCTTTTCATGCTTCTCTTCCTAAGAAGTTCTGGTTTGATTCCTTCTTAACAGCTGTATTTCTTATAAATAGACTTCCAAGTAAGCTTCTTTCCTACAAGTCTCCTTATGAAGCTTTATATAAATCTAAGCCAGATTATTCACTTACTAGAGTGTATGGGTGTTTGTGTTATCCAAATCTAGTAGCTTATAGGAAAGATAAGCTTAGTCCAAAATCAGCCTCTTGTATTTTTGGGCTATAATATTCATCACAAGGGCTACAGGTGTATGGACTTGTATACTCGCAGGATATATGTTACTACTCATGTAGTATTTGATGAAACTAAGTTTCCTTTTGCTACTACTGCCGAGCTGGAAACTTCTCCTATATCAATGGTACCAGCTTCTACTTCATCCTTATCAGTATCTCAAGACCCTGCATCAGTATCTCCAGATTCTACATCAGCAACTGAAGTCTCTACTTCACCATTGTTAGTTTTCTTCTACATCCCAACCTACTTCTGGTATTCATACAAGGTCAAAATCAGGTATTCATGTCCCTAAGCCTCTATCTAAAGATTTTGTTGTAAATAGTACATTGAAATACCCTATTCCTGTTGCAATTGCTATTTTACTTCAACCACCTCCTGAACCTAAAAACTTTAAGGAAGCAAGTAAATTACCAGTTTGGGTCAATGCTATGAAGAATGAATATACTTCTCTCCATGAAAATGATACTTTCATTCATGTTCCATATCATCCTTCCATGAATGTACTTGGTTGTAAATGGGTTTATAAAACTAAACTAAATGCTGATGGTACTATAGATAAGCATAAAGCTAGATTAGTTGCAAAGGGTTATCACCAAGTAGATGGCATTGATTTTGATGAGACTTTCAGTCCTGTTGTTAAAGCTACTACCATTAGATGTCTAATGAGTTTAGCTATCTCAAACAAGTGGAGCATGAGACAATTGGATGTAAGCAATGCATTTTTGCATGGGAATTTAAAAGAAAAAGTCTATATGGAACAACCTCCTGGATTTGTTGATCCAGATCCATCCTACTTATGTATGTGAGCTTAAATAATCCTTGTATGGACTTAAGCAGGCACCTAGAGCCTGGTATGAGAGATTTAGTGGATATCTTCTTAAATGTGGCTTCAAACACTCAAGCTGTGACAGTTCCATGTTCATCTATCACAAAAATTCTGAGAGGATGATTCTACTAGTCTATGTTGATGACATTATCCTTGTTGGGACTTCTGATTCACTCCTTACTTCTTTTATTACATCTTTGAAGTCAGAGTTTGCAATGAAAGATCTTAGCCCTCTGCATTATTTTTTGGGTATTGAGGCTACTTTTGATTCTTTAACTAACAAGATGCTTCTTACTCAAAATAAGTATTCCATGGATTTGATCATAAAGCATGACATGCTTGGTTGTAAACCATGTAGAACTCCAGTTGGCTCTGGTCCAAGGGTTTCTGCTTATGATGGTACTCTTCTGCAAGATGATGATTCTTACAGAAGCTTAGTGGGTGGTCTTCAGTACTTAACCCTTACTAGACCAGATATTAGTTTTGTAGTTAACTATGTGAGCCAATTTATACACAAACCTACTGATATTCATTTACAGCTTGCTAAACGCATTCTGAGGTATATTAAAGGTTCTTTGGGGCAAGGAATTACTTTACAAGATGGTGATTACTCAAACTTAACTGCTTACTATGATAGTGACTGGGATGGGTGTCCTGATACACGCAAGTCTATATCAGGGTATTGTGTTTTTATAGGTGGCAACTTAGTTTCCTGGTCTTCAAAGAAACAGCACACCATTTCTCGTTCTTCCACAAAGGCTGAGTACAGAGGCCTGGCAAATGCAGCTGTTGAAATTTTGTGGCTTTCCTACTTATTTGAGGAGTTATCTGTCTACTTATCTCTCCCTGTCGTTTATACTGTGACAATCTTGGAGCAGGGACTTTAACTGAAAATCCAATCTTCCATGCTCGCACGAAGCATATTGAGGTAGATTATCATATGATTCGTGATCTAGTTGGTTCTGGTTTCTTGAAGGTTTCATATGTTCATACTCTCAGTCAGATTGCGGATTTGTTTACCAAGGGTTTGTCTAAGTCTCAGTTATGTTTATTGAAGGACAAACTGATGCCTGCTGTACTTGCATCTGTTTGAGGGGGATGTTAGACTTAGTCAGTATCCGTACACTGTACGGACTCCTTTCTTACTGATAATCCTAGCCAGTCTTGTAAACATAGCCAAATCCATATCCTTTTATGTCACGCCAGTTTACTTCTCGCGCGACGGGTATGTTCTTGTATACTTTGGTTGACGGATTCCAAATATAATATTCTTCACCCAGATTACTCATAATAGTACGACTTATCCAAACCAAGCCATTACATGAAGACCGAAAATCAACTATACATTCTCGAAATAAAGAGGGATAATCTATCTGATTAGTAAATTCACAGATTGTTGTTGATGATGCTGACAATGGCAATAGAGATAATACTGACTTATAATCAATCGTATACAGTTTTTTGAACTTATCCTCAAAAAACATAATACCGGTGTTCTTTTGTAAGTTATTAAGCTCATCATGCATACTACGAAAACTAGTGGTATCAATTAAGCTACAAAAAGACTTGCTCACGCACCTGAATCGCAAAACAGACTTCCCTGGTAGCCTTAAGAATATCTCTTGGAGAACCTCTCCCGGAAGGTAATTTGTCATTGTTGCAACTCCAAGAAACCCCTCTCAAATATCTACCGAATGACTTGAAAATCACTGCTATACTCACTGATTTAAGGAAGAACCCCTTACTCTTCAAAAAAAAAAAAAAAAAAAAAGGAAGAACCCTAACCTTACTTTTGGCTGCCCGATCGAGAAGAAGAGAACCAAACGAGAAACCTAATTTGTTGCCAGTTTTATTCTCTCTATATGGACCCATCTAATATAATACTACTATGATACACTTGGTGATAGGTTTACCAAAATCGCTAAGAAATCGCAAGGGATTAGAGACAAAACTTGATGTTAACAGTTTACAACAAGTCCAAAATCGCAAGGGATTAGAGACCAAACTTGATGTTAACAGTTTACTACAAGTCCAAACGTGGTGATAGGTTTACCAAAATCGCTAAGAAACCTTTGCAAGCAATAACACCATGTTGGTATATTGGTATCTTTTCTTATTAGAAAATCATAACCTTTTACATGATAGGTGTACCCTTTCAGACTAGCATAGGCCGCCGAGCTTATCAAATTACAGTGGCATGGGATGGGTGTCATCAAATATACAGTACATTTAGGTACGAGTAAACAGATTCTAGAAAAAAAAATTAGAACCATGGGTAATGTCAATTAGTTGGGCAGTTCTATCCGCTGGCAAGTGTATGAAGTAAATCAATCATGGGCTTCATGGCCATGATGGCAGAGCATTTGTTAGGCAGTAGTGCTAGTTACCATATCCATATCACAAAATAAAGCGCATGCTGCATAACAGAAAACCAGTAATTTTAATGTTTTGTTATATAAACTAGTTCACTTTCTGAGTACATAATGATTTCAGCAAGGTGGAACAACAACTACATTAGCTTCACTGATGAAAAGTACTAGAAAGAAGGGGTTGAAACTATTCAACACCTTAAGGATTTCGAAACATTTTTCGAAAGGAAAATTCACATTTTTCCATCTTCGCCATTCAGCCAGATATCTTGTTACCATCTCAGCATCAGTTTCACCTCTCAGTCTATATCGATTGGCATGCATCATTAAAGATACAAACTCACTTACTACTTTCTTAATTATACGAAAACGAATTTTTATTTCGCATATAGCATGACGACTCGGATTACGGGTTTCACTGCAGAACCCGTCGTGAATAATCGCCCAGAAATTCAACCATGGATAGTTGTTGAAGCAAGCTGAGTAAATAAAAAAACATAGTTTATACAAATAGATTCATCTTCTTCTTTAGTATACAGAGCTCGCCGAACTAACAGGGGCCGATACATTTTCTTCCGACAAATTTGTTGAATTCAAGAATTGAAGAATTTTTTAAGCTCAGAGAAGAAGAGGAAAGAAGACTAGATGTGTGAATTTGTAGTTGAAATAGAGAGTATTTATAGAACTCAAAATTCAAACCGTTGGATGACAAGGAATTACAGCCATCCAGATGTAGCCGTTGGCGATTTTTGCGACAAACGCCAGCGCTTTTGGCTCACACGCCAGCGTTTGTGCCACGCTCTCCCGGTCTTCCATTAAGCGCGCGCCAGTTTTTCCATCTCACTCAACAAATTTGTTGGTTTGTTCATCCGTTTTTCATGTTTGGTGAGTCCATAGTGGGATCAAAATGAACAAATTCTTGTTTTGTTGAGTCCATAGGAATTGCTCTTAGTTTCCAACTGGTTGTAGTTGTAGATTTGACTTGGTGTTTGACTCGGCCGAGACAGATTGTTTGTTTTTTATTAATATAATGTCCGAGTCGAGATCTGACTTGACTTGTATATTTGACTGAGAGATGTATTTTAATGCAGGTGTCCTTTTGTACATGACTTGTTTGTTGGGCATATTACATACCTGGTTGGATTCAAAGTTTTCAAAGCTAGCTAGCTTTACGATTTTCTATTTTGTGTTAATGTTAGGGTCAAGTATAACCAGTCAGATGGATCCAAATAAAATAAGTCAGATGAAAAACAAACAACCTGATGTCAAAATAACTTCGCAAAAACTAGTTAGGGCTAGTTATACCAATTCTCTATTTATTTAAGATTTCATCATTTGGATTAAGGTTTTTTACCTTCTTTAATTTTCCTACTAACAGTTCTCTAGTGTTAAAACACATGTTGTGATGGAATTTGCTTGAGCCTGGAAGCAACCATCATCGTTAGTTGGTTAGAGGTTACCATCTAAAATTTCAAAAGGGCTGAACTAGGAACAACCAAGCTGCACTCATCTGTTGTGGCTGAGGGTTGTTCAAATTTTATATGAGACTAGTGGTTAGAAACTTGCAAGGACAACAATCCTATTCCTATATCTGATACTCGCTTCTAATTGGTGCCAGAGAGCACAAAACCAACTAGTTGTATGAGAAAAGTTAAAGTTTGTTCAAACAAATCTCCTCTTTTCTGCGTTTGTGGTGTTAGAGGTTAGAGCCACTACTGGTATATGTCATTGTATATGATATATCCGTACAAACATTCCAAGGCCATACATAATAATATGATACATCGGCTACGGAGAAGACAGACGGGCATCATAACGGTGTCACTTTTTCCCGTTTTTCCAAAGATATCTCAATCATAGGTTCAAGCACTGGTCTGGTATAGGTCAAGTGCACCCCTCACTCAGTATTTTCTCTTCTTTTAGGTAGACGATTCGATGAGTATAGTGGGTGTGGAGGATCATTTATTTTATGGGATGTCCCCGAAAGAATGAGTCTGTCGACCATGGCGATTTACAAGGTCTGTATATAATAAAATCTTAAATCCGTCATGGATTTTGTTAGCGTTACATAACACAACGGCATCCTTTATGAAATGAATGAAGGAGATAAATGAATATGTTTAAAATGCATGCGGAGTTTAGACGCGGTTTAAATCCAATAACGGATTGTGACCACCACCATGGATAAACTCAATGTTTTTCAATCTATACAAAGAATATGCTAATCCAGCGAAAGTCAGAGCGAAAAAAGAACGATTTTTTTCTAGGGTTTTTCTCCCCAAAAATCACCGAAATTCATGGCTTCTCAGGTACTTTTTTTGTTGTTGTATGAATCCCGGATTAATCATTTATTTGGAGATCTTTGGGGTCGTTTTGGTGATGGTGTGTTTGCTTTCAATCTTTGGGAATCTGTGTAAATTAGGCCATAGTCTACATCTTCTCCATTGTTCTGGTAATGTAGATACTTTCTGGTGAGATGGAACTTTGAGATCTTCTCCATTGGTACTTGAAGGTCGACAATAAAAACTTTGAGATTCAAGTATGCTGGAGAGATTTGAAACCTCCGTTTAGAATTATCGAGAGGTCAAATGGGTATGTCAATGGATGTACAGTACCTTTTCATGGAGTTAAATGGCTCATCAACACTATCGCCGACGCCAGAGCTGGTTCACAGGCAATGCAGGTGAAAAGGTCCACCGTATTCTTATACCAGAAGGAGACAACAGCTACGGATGGAGCAATTTTGTTCTTCTATTACAATACTTCTTGGATAAATGCCTTTTTGCTAAGACTCCAAACCTCAACCCTAATCATTTGGGATCTTTTAATCTCCAGGAAGAGTCATGGCCACCAGTCATTACTAAGATGGACTGTCCTCAAGCCACTAATAACCAGGTGAAGTACTCAATTACTCCGTTGGTCGATGGGGTTGATATCAACTTCAGAGGGAAAGCCAAAGATTTTTGGTAAGTGGGTTGATGGTATTAAAGCTTCATTCCATTCTAAAGATAAATTTAAAATCCAAATGTTTTCTCCAGATATGGGAATCTTCTTTGCCTCTCCTGCATGAGAATATGACATGATTATCAACCAGAAGAGTATAGAATTTTTAAGTGGAGCAATTAAGTTCATGAGATGGTGGCCATCGGCAAACGCTTCTAACCCAATTTTATATGATAAAATAGCTTGGATCTCTCTGTTAGGGGTTCCCTTTCACCTGTGGTCACCTGAAATCGTTGAAGGCCTGCTCAAGAAGTTTGGAACGGTTGACGACTTTGATTTTGGTGATCTTAGAGGGATTAAAGTAAAACTGAAAGCTACTCAAATGATCAAGGATCTTCCTAGGTCAGTTATTTTGAAAGAAGAGGGTCTCTCTTTTAATGTCGCCATACTTATTCCTGTAATACAACCGGAGAGGTCGGTGGGGCATCCATATGAACTGGAAAACCCGTGGGGAAAGAAGAGTGGTGTGCCACCAACAGATCAGAATCCATCTCACTTCAAGGGACCAGATTCGGGACTGTCGCCTACCAGTGAGGCAAACAGATTGGTCATAGATGGGGGGGACAAAAGGACGAAGGCAGCAAATGAGCGTCAACATTCGGAATGGTCCCGGTCTGACAAGTTGTCTCTTGAGATAGCTGATACATCTGTAGATAGGAATGAAAAACATGGGAGTGCGGGAGATAATAGGAAGAATCGAAGAAGAAGAAAATCAAGAACAAAGCAGAATATTAGAGGGACAATATCTGGACATCAGTACAAGACAGCTGTGGAAGAATCAATTCAGCAATCGGAGACTGTTTGGAAGCGAGTCGTTATTGATAAGGAACCAGGAAACTTAGGATCAGTTGCTAGTTGTTTTTATGCCAATGGCGATGGACCTGAAGTAGGAACAAGTGCACAACATCAAGAGTCTCGACTGGCTGAAACTACACAAGCTCTGAACTACAAGAAACCAGAATCTCTTCTAAAACTTAACCAAGTTGATCCTTTGATGTTTCCCTTCATCAATGGGCCAATTCCTGAGAAGGAGCAAGAAGATTTTCACACGGATGAAAGAAGATTTGTTTTAATTGGCCAATCGTACACCCCAACGGCGAAGACAATTGACGATTCTGGTGAGACATTTGAGGATTGCGTTGATGATTCTCTAGCTTTGTTGCAGTTGGAAGTGGTTGGAAAAATCGACTGAAGGTGCGGAGCACTCAAATGACTATCTAGACGCCATGCCCATTTCCCAACTGGGTCCCCAATCTCCATACTACTCCGGCCATGAAGAAGTTTTCTTCAGCGACGAAGACAAAGGGCGAGAAGAAGAATTCTTTAATTTAGATCCCGAGTCTAACTTGGTAGGCGAGGTTAGTAAGAATCAGCAGTACAACCGTTTGACAACGAAGGAACGTGAAAAAGCCAACCTTCACAGGGCTATAAAAGCGGTGGGAGGACTAATGGGTCTTCTTTTGAAAGGGCATGAGGACAGTATTTTCAAGAACATAATGCAGACTCTAAATCAGTCTATCTACCCTCCTATTAAGCTTCAAACAGGTAAAAGTATTTCTATCACTAACAGAGGGATTTCCGATGATTCTTTGGAAGGGGTTCAACTGATGCTACGACAAAATGAAGAGAAAGAGCAAGTCGACCTTATCACAGAAGAGGAAGACAGTTCTAGTCATTACACCATCGAGGAAGACGAGGTAGTAATTGCTCCATTGGAAATCACAGAAGAGGGCTCGAACAGGTCGTTTAGAGAAAAAAGAAGGTTTTTTTGGAACATGTTCAGTTCAGAGCCATCATCAAAGGAGGAGAGGAGGAACAAAGCTAAGGGAAGTAAGTTCAGATAACGAGCAAAATCATCTCATGGAACATAAGGGGGTTGGGATACGAAAAGAAAAGAGTTTGCATCAACTCGGTATTGACAAAATGGAAACCAGACTATGTACTACTTCAAGAGACCAAACTGGAAGACTTTACACAACAAATTAGGAGAGAAGTTTGGAGCAAACCATGGATTCAGCATTGCTTTCTTCCTTCAAGTGGCACAAAGGGAGGAATTTGTATTTTGTGGGACGGGGATAAGTTTGAACTGATGGACACACTTGAAGGCATCCATTCCCTTTCTTGTAAGTTCAAAACTTTATCTAGTCAGTCCATCAGCTTTATCTCTTCTGTATATGCTCCCAACGATAGGAAAGACCGTCGAATTTTATGGCGTGAACTTGGTGAAGTTTGGGGCATTCGGAATGTACCAGGCTGCATCGGGGGGGACTGGAATGTCACTTCTGCTCTAGAAGAGAAAAATAGAGATGGAACTATCACCCGGGCTATGTGGGATTTTAACAGGTTTAAATCTAACTTTGAGCTTGTCGATATTCCACTGAGTGGTGCCAAGTATACATGGTCAAACTTTCAAGAAAATCTTGTCTGCACCAGAATTGATAGGTTTCTGCTTAATAATAAATGGGATGAATTCTATCCGGACTCTATTCAAACTGCTAAATCGAGACCTGTCTCGGACCACATACCAATTATGCTCTCCACGTATCTTTCTGATTCAGGGCATTCAAATTGGGATCTGGACTTGCGGAGGAGACTGTCCGATTTTGAGATTGTAGAAGCAGGAGAGTTGTCGAACAAGCTGCAGAATGTGATACTAAATGAAGCCGAAGACCAGCGAAGATGGAAGTGGACATCTGACGGAGCATTCACGGTACAATCCTGCTACTCGTCCTTAATTCCTTCCTCCTCTTTCGTGGATTTCCCCCACAGAATTGTTTGGAATAATAATGTTCCGGCCAAGGTTAGGTTCTTTACTTGGCTAGTCCATCATAATTCCTTATTAACTCAAGATAATTTGGAAAAGAAAGGGCGAGTGTTGGTAAACAGGTGTTGTATGTGCAAGCAGGATTTAGAGACTACAAATCACTTATTCCTACATTGTTTAGTAGCTCATTCTATATGGGACATCTTGTTAACGGGTTTTGGAGAAGGAAGACCTACGGGAGCCGACATAAAGGATGCCTTCAAAAATAGAAATAGAACAGACTACATAAGAAGTGGGAATTTTATTTGGAACATTCTACCTTATGCAATTTGCTGGAACATTTGGAAAGAGCGGAATCAACGAATGTTTGAAGTAGAGGCAAAAGAGAAAGACTCTCAAAAGATCATTTTAGAAATCAAGGCAAATATTTTGTATTGGTCTCGTCATCCAAGGCTCTTAGCGGTATTAGTTTTGAAACTTTAGTCTTCAAATGGGTCACTCATTCAATACATAATCTATGAGTTCAACCCGACAATCCAGGACCAATCCTGCTGCATGCACTCAGTTTTCGTGGCTGAGAGTTTTTAAAATGAAAACTTGTTGTGTTAGAGCAGCTAATGGCATTATGTGTCCATAAAAGGGAAAAATATCGTTTGGTCCTTTTTTAGGTGGTCCCATGTCTGTTTAGTCCTTTCACAAATCACCTTTTGCATTTGGTCCATAATTATTTAAAAATATTAAATGGACCAAAGTACCCTTCCGTGTTAATTTCTACTTATTTTTTGTAGCAGTTCATTCGTCAAAATAAGCTCCTGTTAATTTCTACTTAATTTTTCAGAAAACATATAAACCAGAGTTCATTCCAGAAATGAACTCCTGATAAAAACCTATATAAACCAGAGTTCATTCCAGAAATGAACTCCAAATAAAAACCTAAATAAACCAGAGTTCATTCCAGAAATGAACTCCTGATAAAAACCAATATAAACCAGAGTTCATTCCAGAAATGAACTCTTGATAAAAACATATAAACCAGAGTTCGTTCCATAAATGAACTCCTGATAAAAACCTATATAAACCAGAGTTCATTCCAGAAATGAACTCCTGATAAAAACTCATAAAAACCAGAGTTCATTACAAAAATGAACTGCAGTAGCATCATCTTCGTTGTCTTCAACAGCAGCAGCAAACATCATCATCTTCAACAGCAATAGATCTTCATCTTTAACACGAGCAGCAAACTTCAAAATCAAGATCTTCAACACGAGCAACAAACATAAATCATCATCAACACGAAAAACATCAACAATCGAGATCTTCAACACGAGCAGCAAACAAAAGATCATCATCTTCGTCTTCAACACCATAGAAAACATCAAAAACAGTAGCAAAAAAATCAAAAGAAACATCTTCATCGACGTCGTTTTCATAATCTTTATATGATTCATCGTCTCTATCATGTCTGCAAATCGTCTTCATCATCTCTACAAATCAAAAACCCTAGAAAAAAACCCAAATCTTCATCATTTCTTGCAGTTGCAAAAAAAAGAAAAAGAAAATGGAGAGGAAAAACACTAGATCTGAAAATAGAGACGAGAGAGAAAGTAAATCTGAGAATGAGATATTTTCTATTGATTTTTTGTATATATGTGGTCCCAAAAAGGTATTTCTGCCACTACATGATGACAATTACATCATCCATGACGTCACCTTAGGACCAAACTATAATTTCTACGACCAAACTATAATTTATATTTTTAAAAAGGAGCAAACAGACAGTTGTATGAGTCAACTGGACCAAACCCATCCTAATATATTATTCCTAGGACCTATTACTCCATAAAATTATCAATCCGAGATCATCAACGCGCACCATAGAGTGCAGCTGAACTATGAAATGGACGAATGAATAAAGAGGGAAAAAATAGTGAAGATCTTAGGTAAGAAGGGGAAATATTAAAATACCCATTATGAGGTTGGCAGGTTGCAGAAAATGAATACACAAGCAAATCTAAGTATTTGAAAAATAGCTATTTCACCTTGCCATATTCTTGTATCATTCATGTATCAACCCGGACACTAAAGACACACTCCTAATACTTTCACATTCATCTGAGTATACTTTAGTTAAAAAGAAAATAAACTAACCATATAATTCTGTGCTAACAGCAAATGTTTGAGCGATACGAGAATCCAACATCAGCTCTCTAAATCTTTTGTTGTTTGGGTCATATAAAATGAAATTCCTGTGTCGACCAACCTCCCATAAAGTCTCATTGTTCTTGAAACTCCATATTAACTGTGAATACATGCTACTAGTTATACTCTCATGGTTCATGGAGAAACTTTTAGTCCAAGATTCTCGCACTCCATACTCTTGCATCATCCATACATCTACACGGACATTAAAAACACGAAAAACTAAACATAGGCACCCTCCCAATACTCCCACCTTTATATTGAACATATCTCTTCCCAAAGGTTCTTCTGGATAGGGCATAGGTTCTTCTGGTAGTGCCACAACCTCTAATCTCTCGCTAGCAATATCAAAACAGATCAGTACAGGGGAGTCATGTTTAAAGGTACGCGCAAACCAGTGAAGACCTCCGTTGAACAGCACTCCATAATGACATGGGTGATAAAGACAGTAAGGTATGCTCTTAATTCTCTTCCATGAATCTGATCTTAATGTATAGACATCAGCATCCGAGCACTTTGAAACCCAGTCGACAACAACTCTTACAAATTTGTAATCCTGAGTCTTGTAATCATAACCAAATCCATATCCAACTCTTTCAACAACTCTTACCAATTTTCTTACTCTGGGTAATTCCTTGTTTACTTCCGTCAAGGGATCCCAAATATAAAATTGTTCGCAGCTACTTTTAGTAGTACGCACCCAAACCAATCCATAACAGGAAGACAAAAACTGAACATCATCAGAATCCTTAAATATAGAAGGGTAATCCATCCGTATAATAAAATCACACTGTTGTTGATGATGATCGATGTTGACAACGGCAATGGAGATGATATTGACTTATATTCAATCCTATATATATTCCTTTGCGTTTAGCCTTACAAAACATAATAGTAGCATCTTCTTTTTTTATGTTACTAAGCTCGTGATGCATATTCTTAAAACTAGGGTTGCCAATTAAGGTACATAAAAGACTTACTCACGCACTTAAATCTCATAAGGAACCTCCTTGGTAGCCTTAAGAAGATTTCTTGGACAATCTCTTCTGGAATGTAAGTTGACATTGTTGCAGTCGCGTGTTTCTTCTTCACCTTTCCTGCCTGATCAGTTGAAGAAGAGGAAGAAGAAAATAGGGTTTTCTAAGTAATAAGTTGGTAAAGCCCTAACAAGATACTAAAACTTGTGTATAAATAAGAGGGGCGTTAACTTTCTTAGAATAGCCATGTCGGACAGGTGTCCAACTTAATTTGAGGTAAGAGATTCCAGTCTCTGCTCTTAATACTTTGTTTGAATTAAGAATGTAGGAAATATCATTTAGTCCCAGGAATAATATATTAGAGAGAGTCTAGTCCAGTTGACTCAGTCATGTGTCTGTTTAGTCCTTTTTGGTAAAATATATTATAGTTTGGTCCTAGAAATTATCGTTTGGTCCTATGGTGTACAATACCCACACGGGATGACGTCATGGATGATGTAATTTTCATCTGGGAGTGACAGGAATACCCTATCAGAAAAATATATATAGGATTTATTAGCAAAAAAGAAATCATTTTCAGATTTCTTTTCTCTCTCCTCTCTAGATTCAGATCTACTTTCTCTTCTTGTTTTTCTTTCTCTTTTTGATGAAGATGATGGTGTTGAAGTTGAAGAAGATGACGAAGATGTTGTTATTGTTTATGATGTTTTGTTGAAGACGATTCGAAGGTGAAAGTAGATCTGAATCTTTTTTTCTTTTTTTTCTGGATGTGTTTTAATTTGTTTTGATTTCTTCCTGCTGTTGTAACAATGGCGTCTCCACAAGAAACTCATGTTGTTGCTGTTGTTGCTGTTGTTGCTCGTGTTGAAGATGAAGATGAAGATGATGATGATGAACTTTGTTTTTCTGCTGTTTTATGATGAAGATGAACTCTGTTATGTTGTTGTTGTTGTCAAAGAAGATGTAGATTGAAACGAAGATGACGAAGGCGATTCGATGTTGCTTTTGTTAATGAAGATTTTGCTGTTGTTGCTGCTGTTGAAGTCGATCAAGATGATGAAGAAGATGAAGATTTATCAGGAGTTCATTTGACGA
Source organism: Papaver atlanticum (assembly GCA_023531105.1). Classification (NCBI taxonomy): domain Eukaryota; kingdom Viridiplantae; phylum Streptophyta; class Magnoliopsida; order Ranunculales; family Papaveraceae; genus Papaver; species Papaver atlanticum. Next base: position 1,533,463 of record JAJJMB010013564.1, on the reverse strand, counting down.
ATGAACTCTGGTTTATGTAGGTTTTTATTAGGAGTTCATTTCTGGAATGAACTATGGTTTATATAGGTTTTTATCAGGAGTTCATTTCTGGAATGAACTCTGGTTTATATGTTTTTATCAAGAGTTCATTTTTGGAATGAACTCTGTTTTATATAGGTTTTTATCAGGAGTTCATTTCTGGAATGAACTCTGGTTTATATAGGTTTTTATCAGGAGTTCATTTAACGAATGAACTCTGGTTTATATGTTTTTATCAGGAGTTCATTTCTGGAATGAACTCTGGTTTATATAGGTTTTTATCAGGAGTTCATTCCAGAAATGAACTCTGGTTTATATAGGTTTTTATCAGGAGTTCATTCCAGAAATGAACTCTGGTTTATATAGGTTTTTATCAGGAGTTTACTTTTTGTTCTTAATAACGAAATTTTTGTAGAATTTTAATGAATTTATGAAGTTCATTCATATGTGATTTAATTTGGTTTTATTAGGTTTTCATTTGTAAGAATGAACTTTGATGGTTAATCACACAGAATGAACTGCTACAAGAAAATAAGTAAAAATTAACACGGGAGGGTATTTTTGTCTGTTTTATACTTTTAAATAATTATGGACCAAACAGTAAAGGCGTTTTCCCAAAGGACTAAACTGACTTGGGACCACCTAAAAAAGGACCAAACGATTATTTTCCCATTAAGAATGCATACCCACCTAAGCTCGTATCCATTGGTCCTTTTCACCATGGACACCTAATGAAAGCAAAAGAATTTGAAATCTAAAGACTTAAAGGCCTAGACAAATAAAGCTCTCACGTTGAATTGTGAGGAAACTCTCGCTTCCTATTGGCCGAAATAGGCCTTTTTTGAGTTTTGTGACACGAGCGTTTTGGTGAAGACACTTGGCAACGTATGATTGGTTTAAAAATAATTGGAAAAAGATTAAAAAAGGAAACCAAATTTAATTCGGAATTTATGACGTGGCAATATTTAAGTGAGGACACTTGGCAACGTATAATTGGTTTAAAAATTACAAACTTAAAAGGAAAACCTAACTTACCGTGTTTGGAATTTTATGGAAGTCTAAATTCAATTTGAAAATTGAGTAACTACTATATTAGAACTCTTTTTTCCAAATTAATATATAAACTGAAAAAGAATCCACAAATTTTCTGCGAAAATAAAAAGAAAAAATAAATTAATCTGCACATATTCTCCACCTATTTAATGTATTTGCTTCTCCACACCAGATCAAAAATACATGGCCACGGGGCGGGGCGAAGCCCCGTGCACACCAAATCAAAAATGCATTTCCACGGGTGGGACGAAGCCCCGCGCACACCAAGTGAAAATGAATAAATAAACAAAATATGCACATATTCTCCACCTATTTAATGTATTTGCCCCGCCACACCAAATCAAACATACATCACCATGGGGTGGGGCGAAGCCCCGTGCACACCAAATTAGAAAAAAAAAATGCCCGGTGCGTAGCACGGGCACAAATCTAGTAACAGCTAAAAAAATTAGGATATCTCAAAGACACCTTTTGACACCCAAAAGCTGAGTTTGTTCTTTGATATTACCAAAAAGTCACACATGGGGTGATTATAGCTGTTCTAATGTTGTTCATTTATGTTGTTAAAAATGTTAAGCATACACAACTCATTTTCGAAGGGCCTCTAGATTCCAAACTTCTTTGTACGCTTTGTTTACGTTGACAACTGTTAGTTGTAAAATCTTACTTCGGTTTCCCATTGTACACCAACTTGTAATGTGGCTGACACCTAAAAAAAATGCAAAATGGATCATCTTGAATATATTACAAGGATATGATCAGTCTGTAAGCGATGTGCACTGGTTGTTAGTTCTACAACGACAACGACAAAAAAAAAAAAAAAAAAACTATTGTCATTTTCATTTGCTTCTTCTCCTTTTCCTTTCAAGTTTAATTTCCATATCCAAATCTCTGTTAAACGTATCATCTTAGGATCTGACGATGCCACCAAGTATGACTGCTATGGAGCGAAGAATTCACAAGAAAAAGGGTAATCGAAGGAACAACAAAGAGGCATTTGTTAAAGCAGCTGAGAGTGTAGTTGAATACTCCAACACTACGCAGGGTATATATATGCGATCTCTATATATTTTGTACCATGCACGTACGGGAACTTCACTCGTGTTGTTCTTAACTAGCTTATGGATCACTTACACAGGGTTCAGAAAGTGTTGCTGATCATTCATATACGCCAGTGGACATAATCTTTCGCTTATCCGATATTCATCCTAAAGCAACGATGTTATCTGGAAATCAAAGAAAAAATGAGTATCAAAACAGCAATTTGAACTCTAACGGGGGTGCAGATTCAGATAAAAAGAAAAACTCTTTAAAAGATGCTCACATGCCAATAATAAGGGAGACGACTATTCCAGATGATGGGTGGGTAATCGAAATCAACAATTACGGAGAAGGAGGGGACTACGATTCGGGAAAATCGTGGACAATCTTTAGGATACCAAGAAACATGTCTGAAATCTCTAAGAACGCTTACACTCCTAAACTTGTATCACAGTCGTTACAAAGCTATGGAAGAACACAAGAAACGTTATCTTCTCCGTCTTTTGGGATACACCGATGCAACAGAACACCCTAGCCCCGTAAATTTGGTATTTGATGATTTTGATGGTTACATTGATGCAGGGTCGTCATCGTTTACGCGACGCAAGCATGTTGGCCTAGGTACCCTGGTAAATGCCATGAAGAAGTTAGAAAAGATGACAAAAGAATGTTGTTACTCAGAAGCTGTTCATTTGAATAAGAAGAATAGATGATGGTCATGGATGGTTGCTTTGTTATCGAGCTCATTCGCCTTCATCACAAGTATTTAATCAACCAGAAGGTCTGTTTAGTTTTTAAGTTACCAGGAATTATATGCATTTTTACTCATTGTTAGCCCTCCTCATAGTGGGATTTCTTTTCTTTTTTACCCTTTTCTACCTTTAATCCGACGCAAAGTCGAATTAAGCAATATATTAACCAGCGGCACTTAATGGAGCAGGAATTTACATCATGATGTATTGATGTGCAGGATGTGGATGATCCGATCTTCACAACTAGGTGGATGCTATGCACGCTTCGACGCGATTTATTGATGCTAGAAAACCAGTTACCATTTCACGTTCTGGAAGAGCTGTTTAACTTAACTAGACGCCCTGGACTAGAACCTGATGTTCCTTTGGTTGATCTCATTCTTCATTTTTTTAACCCCTTGCTCCGAAGAGATCTAAAGAATCTTCAGGTAAACCGAGAGAAGAATTATAATCACATGCTCGACGTCTTCCGAACAAGTTTTCTTCCCATTCCTGTGATTGGTCCAGTAGAAGATCCGACGGAAATGAAGAATACTCTCTCGACCCACTCTGCTACAGAACTCCAAGAGGCAGGAATTAAGTTCTCAAATAAATCTCAACTAGAGGTGTCGGACTTACTAAGTGTTCATTTCGATCGATCCACTGGTACTCTAAACATCCCATCTCTCCAAATAGATGACACTACAGTCCCTCTCTTTCTTAAATTCATGGCGTATGAACAATGCGATCGAGAAGCTGAGCCTTATTTCACAAACCACTTCATGTTCTTGGATCGACTAGTGAACACGGCTAAAGATATCGAGATACTGCATAACTACGGGGTCGTAAATCACGCATTAGGAAGCGATAAAGATGTTGCGAATTTGATCAATAAGCTTAGCAGGGAGATCATTTACGATGCGGATACTTGTCACTTGCGTAAACACATGGGAGAACTGAAACGCGACCATTTTAGTAGTCCATGGAAAGTTGCTTCACTTGTTGCAGCCATAATTCTATTAATACTCACATTTTGCCAGACCTTCTTTTCGTTCTATGGTTATTTTAAGCCACCAAAATAGCCATATAGATTGCTTGAGAATGAGCATCAGGTGAAGATAACCCTCTTCTAAAGGCATTTCTTGCTTTATGTAATAAATAACGTTTCCAGTTAACTATTCTAAAGGCGTTTCTTGCTTGTTAACAGAAATTTGGAAACAAAAATGAAATACAAAATCTTGAAAAAGATTAAAAATAAAAAAATCCTTTGATCAGTTTTTGTGGTGGATACAATCAAAAGCACTTCCTCCGGTTTTGTGAAAGTGTTAGGGCAATTCCTGTGGCAATCAACAAAAACTTTTTATTGCTGAGCCACGTGGATGAACAAACACGTTTTTACACTATGAGAAACCAAGTTAAAATGAACAAATATGATATTTTAGGATCCCACTAATGATTTTATTAATATAAACTAATAAGAGTTGAGTCTAAGTGATCATTTAACTAATAAAACAAATAATAAAAAATAAAACCTAAATATAAGGGGTAATTTTTGTTTCCTCCCCTGATAAAGATTATAATTTGAGTTCCCTCCCCTATAGAGATTAAATTAGCAAAACCTTCTTTCGTTAAATATTACATCCAAGACTAGTTAGCTGAGTGTGTACACGTGGACTAAAATATACATGTGGACCTTGAGTTTCTGAAAATACCCTTATGTTTTCTGTTTCTATCAAAACCGTGACCGGAACTAGTGATTTCAAGGGCCACCATAGATGAACCCTAAATTTGTAATTGGCAGATCCAAGTGCAACACATCTTTCCCAAATCCAAGTATAGTTCATCCAAACTTCTCATAACTCATAGGAAACTCGAGTTTAAACAAAACCCATGTTCAGGAAAAAAAAATCATCTTCTTATGAAGACGACGAAGATAAAAACGATATCTCTTTGTCGCCCGTTCTTCAATCCGGTTTCTCAGTTACAATCAATACTGGTCTTTTTTTCAAGAAACCAAAAGAAATTGAGAAAAAAGAAGATGTACCAGCTTTTGTTGATACATTCTATAATCTTGTTAAAGGCTAGCTCCTAGGCGCACGAGGCGGGAAGTGTGCGCCTCACCAATAAAGTGCCCAAGGCACAAAAGACGAGAAGCTGAGTAATTTTCTGGACGCCTTAGGCGCGCCTAGGTGCTAGGCGAGGCGAAGGGCTTAGTGCCTCGCCTAGCACCTCACCCAACGAGTCCCTGCTCTTTAATACTTTTCCGGAAGCCATGTTTTGTTAATTCAAGACTTAATTCATGTATCTCAGACATCTGCCAATTGATCACCTTAAGAAGACTACACCTAAAAAATGGCCAGCTTTACATGTAAGTTCCATAAAATGAACTACTCATTTTTTGTTGATTATTTTAGCCGTACAACAGAATTCTCATGAAACAATTTACAATCTGGGTAACAACCATCCAATAGTCCAACCAAGGAGCAATCCTGCACTGACGAGACCTAACCCAACTGCGAAAGCAACTGCATTCTTAGTAATAATGTCATATATCATCTGCTTATCCTCCTCGGTTGCTTCATGCTTGCGATTTCTTCCTTTCTGACAGTTGAAAGGTAAAACCACTGGAGAGGGTGTTCTTGAGGTTGATTGGTCTACTTGCCTTTTGTTGGATATGGTCGACTCCAGTTGAAGCAGTTGGATCCATTGATCATATGCAAAGAGATCTGAAGCTTGCTTGAAAATGAGCTCAATTATCTGATCCTTCTCACTGCTCGCTTTCTTTCTTGCCTTTTCCGCTTCCCTTGCCCTGGTTTGGGAATGTCGTAGTGCTTCCATTAGCTGCTCCTTACTTTGTTCACTTTCGTGGTTTGTCATGTAATTGTCAATTGTGCTGCATATTGAAAATATGTGCATGTTAACTAAGAGTGCACCATTATGAATCTAAATTTCAATCAACGAAATTAACGATGGCAGTCAATGAACATACCTGAACGGTTTGTTGGTGTTTTCACCAGAAACTCCACAAGATAGACCAACATGAGCTTCCTGATATAGTGTTGGACAAAAAATTCCATCCTTGCAAAGGCAATCAGGAGAAAATAAGCACTTTCTAGCATTCCTGTTTTGGACAGGAGGTAGATCGCAGTTCTCGATATGCTCTAGTGACTTTTGAGCAACCAAGAAAGCCAACTCATCTTTATCTGTTATGCGCCACCAAGGCTCAGTCTTCTCATATTGATTCTTCGGATCCAAAGATGATCTATTGCTCTTACTGGAGAAAGATTGGATTCTGTCCTTCTCCGTGTCTTCAAAATATTTTAAGGTCTCATTTACCTCCTTTGCTCTCAAGAGTTCAAGTTCAGTCTCCAATGGATTTAACTGCTCAAAGTTGAAATCCTTTCGGTACGCGGAGTGCGGCTGCAGATGTAGCCACCATTTTGTGTCAGTTGATAAATTGGAGTTTGACAATTTCCACTCTAGAGGCATGAATCCTGCAACACGAGGATCTAACAGATTTTGTCCATCACTTGTTCCTGCACTAACCTGTGATTTTGATGCTGACGCTGATGATGAAGAGCAACAAGCCAACTTTGGAGCTCTTTTAGCATCCTCCTGTACGAAATAGCGATTCGCTGCACGCTGCCAAGCTGCCCTTGCTTCTACTGCTGCCATTATTCTCTCATTCTGCAGAACATTTCACTGCAATAAAAGAAATTGTTATAGCGAAAGACACTTTTAATAAATGCTTTATTTTAAATCACATTTTATCCTATTATTCCATCCTTCCTACTACACTCTAAGATATAGATTCCTCATAGTACTCCAAAATTTCCTCATGAGACACTAGTGTAAAGCCAAACAGGTGCAAAAATGCTTCACGGCAGTGTCGGCCGCCGTTTTTGGATGACCAGGATCCCTTTTAGCATGTGGCTCACTGGATCTAAGCTCTTAGATAAAATATTTTGCTCACTTGGAAAGAAATTAGCAATACCCAAAATCTACGACAGTCTTCAACTTCAACACAAACTATATGGGATTAGAAGGTAGTCCAAAATGTAGAACCTTAAGCTATTCCAAAGGTGGAAATGGTTTTCTTAAACACAAATTTTCGGCTTTTAACAAGTTGCAGCTTTAATTCACATACTCAGAGTTCCCATTTCATAATCACAGAAAACAACACCAAACCCAATTTCAAATCCACTATAATCAACCAGCTAAATGTTTCAAAAACCCAATTTGAGACCCATATCATGTTATGCTGCAAACCACCAAAATTTATGGCATAACAAACCGAACCCATGTCATAGATTACTCAAAAAACAAACAATCAATCATAAAAGTAACAATCTAATGACAACGGAAAGATATAAAAGTTGGAGAATCACAAGAAAGATAAGAGACATATACCTGATTGAAGTGGAGAATCACAACTTCTTCACTGGAAACTGAAAAGAAAAAAAACAACTAGATAAAACCAGAGATATTCTAATACTAGTCCATAGTAATAATAGAGAACTTGGGGCTTGAAATCTATGGAAAATTACTAGAGTTGAGACAGGGAACTGTAACTGAGAAAGACTATACACTTTGACAGCATGTTAGACTAGATTACTCATTCAGTACCCTTTGGATTTTTCTCTCTTTTTCTTGTTTTTGGATTTTTCTATGTATCTTTTTCTGGGAGAAGGTTATCTAATGCTAGACTCCAGATTATCTTTCTTTAGAGTTTTCTATGCTCTGGTAGGGTCTGTTCATGCCAGGTGGAGGATCTCATCTTCTCATTTTGATGTGTCACCGATATTTTGTTTTCTTTTCAGCACTGTGCAAACATTAGCATTGCTTTTGCTTTTGCTTTTTAACAGTTCCAGCTATGGGGTGTCTGGCTTCAAGCCTTCAAGGGCTGGAGGCTGGAGCACTTGATGGAATCTCTCTGGTATCGACGGAGCCGCATTATCCAGAGGCGCATTACCCAGAGATCCCCATACTGACATTAACTTGAGCTTTTAAAAGGTTCTGATGGGGGATTGGCAATGTGATTCTTATCCCCACCCATACCTGTCAGGGTTGTAATAGTTACAGTATGATGCAGTTAAGAGAGTGAGCTTAGAATTTATGGAGCTATATGAACTTTGTTACAAATCAAAGTAGTAGATGATTAATAAAAATGACGAATAAATTGAATTTACAAAAACTGGCAAGTATGATAAGAGACATGCAAGAACTGAATTTACATTTCAAAATATGATACAGAATCAGAAAATGAAATAATCTCAGGAGAACAGGAGGGGTTGGTGTAATAGACAAATGTTGGCGCAACTTCTGAGCTAAATCTCTGTTAGTGTTTTACTGAATGGAAATGCCAGACTAGGCTTAGGGAAGAAACTGGTATAAGTTGTTTGTTGAAGAAAATGTTAGCAGGGAGTTGGCCGCCTTCAAGGTTTTTCTCTCAAAGTGGTTTCCAACGATGAATCAGCAAAAAGTTGAAGACTGGATTTTCATTTACCAGGGATTGAAGAAGTATATACTGTACAAGGTAGAATTGTGCTGAACTAGGGCGAATGCATTTCCAGAGACTAGCACACCCCATTATGTTGGCTGATGAAGCAACTATAACTGGCAGAGAACAAGGTATTCCAGGAATGAACATCCCTACCCTGATCTCCTCCGCCTGACAATCCTGTAATCAGACAACCATCTATTAAGAACCTGAATAAGAAAATCATAGATGGATGGAAACAGCCAAGTCAAAAAAATACCAAAATGAAGCATTTTGCAGCTGTATCTAATAACAAAATCACACAGCTTTGGAGTTGTCGGCTTCCAAGGTACCTCCATAAAAGTAACTAATGAATTAAGATTGTCTCATATCTATCCTTCTTCACATTCTGTATTGCATGTCTTTGAGTTGAATAAGCTTTACGGTGCCATCCCCGCCACATGTCAGAAACCCATGAGGAAGGACTTGGATATCAGTGACAGCATCCTGCACAATGCTTCATCACTTATGAGCTCAAGTCATTTGAAGCTATTAGCAACTTGCTAATGAAAAATCAGCTTATTTATGTTGGCGTTATAATTTTTTTCTCTTTTTATGTTAGACCGATAACAAACACAACCCTAAAACTTAACTTGGGAATTGACAAAGAGTTTGGAATACCTGAAGAACTCCGCCAAATCCCCTGGAGCTCGGTTGCAAAAATGTGTGTCTCTCATGCAATTTTGGCCAGTGGAAAACTAGCTCAGACCGTTTCGCATCCCAGAGTTTAACATCACCATCTTTGCTTCCTGTTAGGAACAAGCTGGTGTGTGGGATGGTAGCTACCCTGGTAATAGTTCCTATACACACAGGTCAATTAAAACTTTTAAACACAAATTCAAAACGTTAGCCATCTTTCCCATATTAAGGTGGCAGGTTTTACCTAGGTGAGCCTTGGGTATATACCAAAGCATTCCACTATTATGCTCCCCAACTTGGTTTAAAGTCCCTGATCTTGCGTGGTGTGTCGGGGATTCAGCGACATTTGAATTTCTCTGCCTTGCCTTTCCAGTTGCAATGAAACGGAAGTCATGCAGACCAACGTCACCATTTTTCCCACCAGTTACGATAATTGGCGAAATAGAACCACTTCCGATGTCATTGTCAAACACAGAGATCGAACACGCACCACCTTCGCATAAAAGGATGCTTAGATAATGAGAACAGAAAAAGAAGATAACAGTAGTAATACTATGAAGCAAAAATCACATATTTAGTGTTCGGTAATAAGGAAAAGAAAGAATACCTTCATGACATACAAGCGAAGCTTGCGAGGTGGCAGGTGGAGCCAATGTATCCCATATAACTACGTTAGCACCAGTCGAACTATGCCCTGCTGCAGCAATGACTGATCCACTCCCAGCTACATATGTGACATCCCTGCAACAAATGTTTAATCCTTATAAAACATCGTATCACAAACTAAAATAAAATTTATCCAACGGAATCGAATGAAACTCAAAAATTCTAATTTATGGGCGATTTCTTGGAAGTTTGAACATCACCATCCTGTGAGTAGAACATTCACTTTGAAGGTCATTACACAGCACATAATCCAAGGAAACGGATCTTATGTGATGTTACTGAAGATCCAACTTTTTGTTAAGTTACATGGCCCATGAATTACCTGAATCGCCTAAATCATTTACTGTCGGAAACTGAAGACATGAACTTAGGGTTTTATTGACGAGATAAGGTGTTTAACTCGTATCATGCTTTCAAGCTTTCCTACACAGAATACTTACGATGCATAATTGTTAAAGCAGATAGATGATTCTGTCGGGCAGATGTTACTCCTTCCCCCAACCTCAAGTTGCCACGTGCACACGGTGCCATCAAAAGCAGCAGTAACAAATCTATGTCCATAGTGGTCAAACTTCAATGATGATATTGAGGCAAGTGCATATGGTGGTGGTACGTTTGCAGCAGGCAGAACACCGTAGGTTGCACTAGCTCTCTCTTTGCCAAACTGCACAAATGAAATCTCAGAGCTAAAGCACCACAGGTAATTGTAATTGGTGACTATCAACACGAGCCAGAATTAAATGTATTTTATGAACGGAAGCATGAATATTGTTTTCATTTTATTATTATGAAATTCCGATTTGCATACCTCCCAAAGGTAGATATGTGTATTGCTGGATCCAGCCAAGAATAATGGCCTTGAAGGGTGACTAGACAGAGCCCGCGAGCTAACGTTTTCAACTGTTGCAGGTGGATCAGCGAACTCCTCAAACTCTTGTTGTGTACCCCAACCTAATCCAGAAGCACCCATACCAGCATAACCTGGAATTCCAAATGCTCCACCACCAGTCATATCTCTCCCTGGTCTTGCCAAAGAACCTCTTCCAACAGTTGCTCCGCCCAAGCCAAGATGTTTTCCCTTTTCACTACCAAGTCCAATGCCGGGGGAAACAAATGTTGGAACTGGTGTACATTCAGTCCCAGCCCACCCATTCTTAGGCCAGTCAGACTCTGACCAGATATAGTCTGCCTGATCTCTGGATTGTTCGTCTCTCGAGTTGAGAAAAATTATTCCCTGGAAAGAAGAAATATAACATCAAATACTATACAGTTGCAAAAAATACATTATCATAATATCTTCCCTCTGCATAACTATCTATTTATTTGCTGGAATGCCTTACGGCAGTGTATAGGCAACTTAAATATTTACAGCTTTAGCAAACTTAAGATGATAGAGTCTCTAGATTTAGTACACGACTTTCCAGGATCTTATAATAAGATGCTGCAGTTCTGTTTCTACGGTAGTATAACTGCAATACTCCCAAGTGAATAAATAAGCAGATAAGCAGCAACTCAAATGAATAAGTGTTAGGATCAGATGGTTAAGGGACGAGGTTGAGAGTGCGCTGAGGACTAACCTTTCGGTTGCTAGCTACTGCAATTTGCTGTCGATCAATAGAGTTTATGCACATTGCCTCTAAAAGCTGCCCATTTTTCTTATAAATCTCCATTGGTTTCAGAAACTTCGTGACCTCCTTAATAGGAGCGGAATCTTTACGTCTGGAATCGTGTAAAGTAAGGTTTTCTTGTGAATTTCTTCCGTCAACCGACCCATGGGTACCATTCGCAGTATTACTGCTAACTTCTTGATCGTAATTTGAAGTCTCACCATTTTCGATCTCACTGCCACTGCCTATATCACTCCAACCTTTAGAGGATTTCTGGCTAATAGATCGCAACCACCATATTTTCTCTTGTTCTAAACCTTCACGTATTTCCTTAGGGTTAGCAAAGAACTGCCATAAAATTTCAAACAATGATGCTCCATCTTCTTTATTAAGTAATTGCAAGATATCAGTTCCCTGGTTGAGATGATTGATCAAGGGTCCAGGTGCAGATAGGTTCGGTTGCTCTAACCACAACATAGTAGGTACAGGCATACCTTTCTGTACCTTTTGTCTTAGGAGTGATGCAAGCTGTTTAATATGAGATGAGGAAACACGTGCAACCGTTCTCTTCAGTAATCTAGCCAAGAACAACGGGACAATTTTGATCTGTTCCAGTGTGTTGCTCCCATCAGATTCAGCACTTGCATGGCTAGATGTAGACAACGAAACTCCAATGGGAGCATTACCATCTTCCACCCCATTGAATATTGAGTTTAGCTGATTGTTGGTGAACTTGGTCAAAAGTCTCCACAGAGAAGCTCCGATTATCTTCCATCTTTCATCTTCGGGTAGAGAAAACATTGTCTGTCCCGCTTGTTCATGTTTCAGTATCTGCCCCTGAGGATCTTCTACCCCTTTTTCTGAATCACGATGCATAATCTCTACCCTTTGCTGGAGGATCTTCCTCAGACTAGCCACATCAATTTCGGAAGGAGTGTGGCCATCAGAATATGCCACCAGTATAGGATAAACGATCAGAATGAGATATTTCAAATTTCTTTGAAGCCATGCTAAAGCAAAAAGCACATAATATTCTAGAAGATCAATGGGGGTAAAGCTTTTAAGATTTTCTGGACCGAAGCTAGAAGAATAAAGTTCCATAATATTTCTTAAATTCCTTAGGGGGTGTAGGAGGCGTTGCATATCAGTATCCCAACCATGTAACTCACTAGAGATACATGTACTGAATAAATCAAGCTCTGAGGAACTTGGATTCAGAGGAGAAGATGTAATAGTGCAACGCATGATATACAGGGCAAATAAATGAGATACATCTGCAGTTGCCCTGAGAAACATCTGGGGAAGAGGAGGCTGAAGAAGGAGATGGCCAGCTTCACTAGCGATCTTCGGTTCTTGTTGAGATATGTTGTCATGTAACACATGGTACCCGATAAATGACAACCCGTTATTGCACGAATAGATCAAGATCTGTTCAAACAAAAAGTGACTAATTACTATGAGAGAAACTAGGAGAAGTTGGTAAGTCACATCAAATCGAAGTAAACGTGAAAAATGAATCTGGGTTAAGGGATCACAATACCACGTTAATTAGGTCTGCAGGATTCAACAAAAACTTGCGCTCGAAAGTTGCAAGTATTAGGTTCAGCTTGTGTTGGAATTTCTCAACTGACAACTCAGACTCGTAAGTCTCACACTCACTGCTCGTTAAAATGGTGTCTTGCCAGCCAGGATGCTCCATCATCAATTTTGAGATGTATTGCACAGCCATATCCAATTTAATATTTGACTCTAAATTCAAAGCCACGTCTGCTGACAGCCAGTTACAGGAGTGATTTAAGGGTGTCTTCAATACTCCAGGAAGAATTCCAGGCTTCCCAATGTCTGAGTTGCTTCCTTGATCCACACCCTCTAGAATATATGAAGACGATGAAAGACACTCCAGTGCGTCAAGCTGAAAAAAAGACAAAGAGTAACTGACAAGGACCTTGGAACCAAAAAATTTGAAACAACATAATGGAAAAATAAAGGTAAGATAACTTGTACACGATTGTTAAAGGCGAGTCTAGTATTGCTTGGGCTGGTACCAATCTAATATAAAATAAAATAATTCTGACCATTGGATTTAGATTGGTAAACACCCTAGCAATACTGGTACCCGCCTTTAGCAATCACGAACTTGTACCCCAGTAAGTAAAAATTTAACTTGTTTTTTAAGGAACCAATGTAAAAATTCTTGATTTCACATAAATTGATAACAGCCAAAATGACATGTATAAGGACAAGCTATTCTAATTTAACACCGTAACAATTAACAACTACTCCGTCCGTTTCAGGAAAAGCGATACTTTTACTTTTCAATTTGGCCTATTTTTAGGCAAAAATGAAAAAGTGAAAGTATCGCTTTCCCTGTAATAGAGGTGAACAAGAAATAAATTACCACTAATCTATAGAACGTATTTGAATGATGAAAAAGAAAACAAACTTACAGGAAGTCCACATCTGTTTAAGGAAGTTGATGTCATTAATGTAGCCCACCGAGACAGTAATGCAGCTGATGATTCCCCCACAGAATTCTTCATGCTATTTTTCGTAGTTAGCATTTGACAGTACTGACCAACTTTAGGGTCTAAGAAAGCAGCTCGGTTGGATGGGAGAATTGACTTGTCAGCCAATGAATCACTTTGGAGGTCAAGAAAATTCAGAAAGGATTGCGAGTAGTTCCCTAAAGTCCACTGTAAATGTAGTACAGCTACCATTAGAATGACATAGGTTATCTAAATGCCATGATGCACCACAGAAATGACTGACGCAGTGCCAGTTAAAACATTTACAATTTAACACATCGTAGTCGTACACACACCTCAAGAATGCTCGCCAACCAGTAGTCTCCTTTCTCAGTTGCAGATGGAAGCAGAATCTTTGATATAAGATGCTGCTCTAATGCCCCACCATACCCCTCCAGCAGACGACATATTACAAGTGCAAGCTGCTCGTCCCCAAGTGTCTTAGCACAGATGGAGATGGCAGAGATAGGATCACCTCCAAGCAGAAAGAAAGCCGTTGCAAGCTCCAGCTGATGTTTTCCCATCAGAACATAAGCATTCTTCAATGCAGCTGCCTTGTGTTTTTCCTCCTGCAAACGGACGGAGATTATTAGTCCTCGCCTCCTAGGTAGAATATGTGGTAGACACTAATGGTCCAAACACTTAACAGAATCACAATACCAAAATAACATACATATATGTGAAATGGTGGTGTGCATCCATTGTACTTCTATATTTCTCTAATTTCGTCATAATAGAAACTTTGTTGGAAAACATAATTATTTAGCAAAATGTACCTGGAAATTGCGTGACAGAAATGCAACCAAGGGTTTATCCCTTTCATCTTTGCTAACTTTGAACAGTCCAGCTAAAACTTGCACTCTATTTAGTGCTATGTATAGGAGTGCAGAATCCTTTGGATCTCTCTTCTTTAGAAATTGCAATCTAGCAAGCTTCTCCATCTACATGTTCAAGTACCCTGTGTCAGAAAAGCAAGAATGCTCCGGTAATACTGCAAATTCTTACAGTAGTTTCGCAATACAATTGCTAGTGAGTTGATATTCATAGCGGTTTCATAAAACACGATCCCAACGCAGTACAAAATAATTGCTGCAGAGCTGGCAAAAAAGGTGATCAGCAGATTAGGAATTACCCTTGATCGCAGTTGTGCTACATCAGTAAACCAAAAGCCAGCACCTAATTTCCGCAAATCCATCCATGATGGTTCATTGGATATAACAGAATTCAATAGATTTTCTTGACAATCAGAATGGAAAGCCCACGCAATCAACCCAGAGTCTATAACTAACTCATCCATGGAGGGCAGTCTACCTAACCTCCGGAGGAAACATAGCTGCTGAAACCTCACAGGAACCCAGAACCTTGGGAAGAACAACAGAAGAAATCATCAGTAGGCCAAGAATATATCGATTATTGGCATAAAAAGTCACAGATAATCATGGTGTAACCTTTTAAAAACTAAAACTAAGACCTTATTGAGCCTACATAATCAACTCAACCTACGAATTACCTTCTTGCAGGTTCGTCAAGACTTGCATAAGCAGAAGAACGGCTTGCATCACTGACTTCACCAAGAAGATCAGTTATAGCCAACATTTCACTTTTCTCCATGTTGATGATAGCTTCTACCTCATGGGTCTTCTCTATACTTTCAATGAATCCAGTAATTTCAGATTTTCTGGAAGTAGCACCCAGTAAATTACTAGAGGCATTGGGGTCAAAACTATAGCCTCCAATGCTCTGGCTTGAGCTACTCTGAAACGAAGTACCAGCGGAGACCTGGGCCGTATTTATACCCCACTGTAATTCCTTATCACTTGCATTACTAGTGGAGACAGAATCTTCGAAATATTCTGACAATGGGATCTGTGGAATGACATGGCTAAGTCTGGAGGAATTATGTCCACTCTCATTGGTAACAGCAGTAAGATAACCTACAAGATGACGCACAGCTACAAATGCACGTCTCAAATCCCCTGTATAAATGTAGTTTCATGTCGTAAATAGATTGACAAAAAAAAAAAAAATCATGAACAGATAAGATAAGAACACTTGCCAAAAGACTTAAGGAAGTTAAGTCATGATATTCAGGGTTACAAGTACTAAACTGCATTCTTAAGACTGAGATGAATTAAGTGGCCTGATTTAAGTGGTGGTTTTAAGTAACAAAAAATGAAAAAAATAACAAACGCCCAAATCTTGCAAATTCATCATATGCCTGAGCACCTTAATACTAATGAAGAGGTTTAACTCAGCTGCAGATAAATTACCCACAACAAACAGTCAACACTACACATTTCCGAGTAAACATGGTCTAAAAAATCACTGTAAGAAAGGAGTAGGTCAGACATAGTACCTGTATATAGATTCAGTAGAAGAGCTTCAGGGTGATATATAGGCAAAGATGTAGATAATTTATCAGCTACTTCTAGCAGATTGTGACCATTAGTTCCGCAAGCTGAATCAATTTTTTGTTGATCATTTTTCAGTGTTTTCTCCACAGGTAAACATTTACTGAAGAGTGAAAAGTACTTATTGTGAACAACCACAGCAGTAGCCCTAGGTCCCCAAAGGAAGTCATTAGCATCTGGGAAAATACGGGCACGAGCAATACAAGGCCAGATGTTCCTCTCCAATGTCTGCCCTGCTTTACCAAAAGCCTGGCGATGAGACTTATTCTGAGCAAATACCCGAAGCTGGTTTTTTGTGCACACCCCAAGTAATGACTGACCATCCCCAACCAGTAACCAATTCAAAGCGACAACGATCCCATCTAAAGATATTTTATCTTCTAAGAAGAAATGCCCTGCACCTATAGTACATACGGATTCCCATATACACAGTGTGCTGACATTTTCTGATTGATCCACCCTGTTTATGCTTGCGATCTTCTGACCAAAAGCACCCAAAGATAGTGAGTGAACTGGGCCTTGATGCGTGGAAAACATACCCACAAGCTCCCATGGTAAGTTTTCAAGTTCAGGCTCTAAAGTCGATGATTTTGAAGAGATACTTCTCCAAAGTTTAATATTACCATCAGCGCAACCAGTAGCCATGTGATATACAGCAGAACTACAACTAAAATTATAATTTAGTTGGTCAGATGGCAAAATATTGACTGGACCGACAACGGCAAAGCTGGTAACTCGATCATGGCTATGAGGATCTGGCATGTTTGATGAGCCAAAATCAACGACAACACAATATTTTTTGCCAGCAAATTCACTTGCATATCTCCATGTACCACTATTAGAAATATCTCCTACCAAATCAATTAGATCACCACCGTTGCTTGCGGAATTCTCACAGTGCAGCACGATTTTCCATGAAAGAGCTAGAAATGGATTCATCCATACCCCAAGCAACATGAAACTACTAGAAAGAAAAGATTTCTCACAAGTTGAGCTCAACGAATTTGCAAAGATTTTGACATGTCCATCTGCACGACTATGACCAGTGAAAGGGATTGTGCACAATTTGTGACATGACGGATTATGTTCTGCACGTTCAGAGATATTAACAATGAAGCAATCAATTCCTTCACTATGGCCCATAAGCAGAACACGTGCCTCATCCAGAGCTAAGGGAGCCCACCCTAAGCTTGAATATGTAGAACTCGAAAAATTATGGACTAGAATTTTGCTTAATATCTTCCAAGTGGGAGGAACCAGAGTCGGTATGCCCAAAGTAGAACTTGAAACACTGGAGAGCGACCACAGGAGTAGCACACCGTTGGAATCCAAGGAAGCAGCAATTCCAACATCCCTACTACAAGGATGTACTGCAACCTGTAAAACATTTCCAGCATGACCATCTAAACTCAGCGACCCATCCTTTTCATTTGATCCGGAAGTATCTAACTGTAACCATCTTATGGAATTATCAGACGACAACTGAAACAAAGAGCAAACGGTAGGAGGACCAGATAATTTACTTCTCGAGATACAAGCTTTAATCAAACGATTCGATATTACAGAACCCTGAAGACCACTAGTACTATCTCGAGAACCTAGTAACTCTTGTCTTCTCCATAGAGTCACTCGTGGGAATCTCAATGGAGAAACGTCATCGAGACAGTGCACAGCCCAGTTAGTAAGCAACATCTGAGGTCCAAACGCAATTAGCCACTCGCACTTGACAGTTGTATCAAACTCAGAAGCATCACTTGAGAAACTCGGGTCAACTCCTCCATCCCTATCAAACATACCTCCAATGTCACATGCCCATGTTACAAACGTATCTACTCCGAGAGTACCATTCAAAGACTGGTGTGTTTCAATAACAGCCGTTACATGGAAAGACGGTCTCACGGTTTTCTGATCATTGAAATCCCTTACAGATTTTTTCGCACTCCTATTATCAATATCACTCCACAACCTAACAGTTCCATCTAAACAACATGTTAAAAGTACATCCCTATGTGTATCTATCCCACTAGACGGTCTCCACTGAATCATCGAAACTGGCTGAGGATGTCGTAACTCAGTTTTCACTACCCCATTCCTCCTATCACTCTGACTTACCAAAACACATCTACTCAGAGGCGACGGTGATGATTCATTCGAGTAATGTGCACTCGCGACGTGCCCTTCCGCAGTCCAAGTCGCTGAAACAAGATTTTGCGGTTGTTCTACACTGAATTTCCAAGCTATCTCCCATGCTCTACTCTTTCTCTTCCATAACACCACCTCAGTCCCCACTGTAACTATGCCATCCCCAGAACCTGTCCATTTAATCGCTTCCACCTTCGATGACTGTACAAGAACCACACTCTGCCACCAACAAAAACTACCTGAGGGAAAAAAAACAGCAAAAACACCAACATTTGATGAATTAAAACCTAAAAACAATAAAATTGTCCCAATTTCTAATCCAACTACATAAATTTCAGATCCCTAAGCTAATTTGAGCTTCTATCTATGTAAAATTTCTACCTTTATTGCATCAAAACCAGAAAAAAAATTGTAAAAATCATACCTTGATGAGATAATATATAAATGGAATTGCCCAAAGCAACAGCGATCTCTCCGTCAGACAATGGAGACCAAGCCAGAGCTCTAACGGCATCCTCACATTGATCATCAGAAGCTAATTCAACCACTTGACGAAAAATTGGACCAAAATTTTTTAGGGCTTCTTCAGAAGGAGAAGGGAATTGAGAAATTACAAGGAGATTCGAAATTCCATAAGAAACCCATGAAAACCCAGAGAAATCTAGTAAGATATCAACTGTTGATGGGGTTGAATTGTTTGGAGATGGTGGTATAATTTCTGATTTGATCAGTGAAACTGGGAGGAATTTGACTTCTTCGTTGTGATCTATAATGTTTGGCATTGGTTTTGATTGAGCGACATTATTGAGACTGCTGCTACTACTACTACTCCAACTGGTGGTTATTCTCATGGCGCTTACGGTGGTGGTGATGAGAGGAGGAAGAGGAGGAGGAGAGGAAGATGGTGGTGGAGTAGTTTTAGACCTTAGTTATTTACTCTCTGTCTCTACTGAGTTGTTGAAGTTTAACTCGGACTCTGTTTTTCTACTAGTTAAATCACTCTTTTGGATGAGGGCACCACCAACATATACTCTCTCCCCGTTTCAGGAAAAACGATACTTTTAGGCCATTCCTATGCACATGCCAAAAAAAAAATTGTTTGGTATACAAGGTGGCATGGAAAACTAATTGTGCCACTATGGGGAAACCACGGAGCGACCAAGAT
This sequence comes from Papaver atlanticum, assembly GCA_023531105.1. Lineage (NCBI taxonomy): Eukaryota > Viridiplantae > Streptophyta > Magnoliopsida > Ranunculales > Papaveraceae > Papaver > Papaver atlanticum. The sequence continues at coordinate 1,513,926 of JAJJMB010013564.1, read as the reverse complement.
TCTAGCGAGCGATATTGATTATAACGCCAGCGATAAAGTCTTTATCGCCAGCGCTGCCATGAATATCGCTCGTTGTTGACTCTAGCGCCAACGGCTAGTTTTTTATCACTATAAATAGGTAATTTCCAAATACAGAACTTACCCCAAAAAAATCTACACAAAAAATTTCTGTAGTTCTCTCTTTCTCAATTTAAATTTCTCTATTTCTCTCTTTCTCAATCTAATTGATTTTTTCAAATTTTCCCAGATGGCAAAATTTCAAACCCAACTTGATTCTGCAACACAACTTGATTTTTCCGGAGTAGTGCTTGAAGGTGCCCTTAAGAAGATATGTGATAGTTATAAAGAAATAGGTAAGAAGCAAAAAAGTCTTCAAGTTTTGGATATTAACCAAGTCAAAACCACAACTAAGAAAAGGTAAAGAAAAGTTCAAGGAAAGGAAAATCAAGGCAAAACAAATTTGAAGCTAAAAAAGAAGATAAACAAAGGAAACTCCGTTCATGAGCGCATTGATTGGAAGTTTGGTGAAATGAAGAAGATTAACAAGATGAAGAACATTGTCCCAAATTTTTATTTTTAAAGTCTATATTTCAAATTATTATTGTCTAGTTTTATGTCTTGTAAAAATGACTATTAATGATTATATCGAAGTTTAATGAATTTGAAAATTTGACGAGCATTGTTGAAAATTAAGCTTAATTCTATTCTTAATCCAATCTTACATTTTAATTAGAGATACATACATACATTTAATAGTTTAAACAAATATTAAAGCTTAATACTTAGACAATTATGAAATTAAAACATAAGAACTTAAGTGGACAATCGAGAAATTAAAACATAAATATTGGACAATATTTGGGCAAATGTTTTAAAATCTCGAAACAACTTCCAAATTGGAAGTCTTTTTCGTAGATGCGACGATATTCCGCACGACATCTTTGTCGAAGTTCCATCATAGTTTTACCATCCGGACGACACCTTTGTTGAAATTCCATCATGGATTCACCATTCCTCAAATTTGGATCTTCTTGATGAAGTAAAACAACAAACCTAGTAACTTCCTGATTGATTGTAGTGAAGAGCTGAATCAACTTTGAAACATCACGATTGTTGAGGTTCATTGTTTTTTCTTGAAATTTCCCAAAATCCTTTTCCAAAATGTTTCAGGATGTAATGCATCTCCGAATGGTATAGTATATTTCACTTTAGCATTCATCGTTGTGGAAGCTTGATAAAAATAAGTAGTTAGTCAAGGTTAGTCTTGTTTGACATAACCTTGACTTAGTACATCTGTAACAGCAATTCTAGTTGTCCTGTTATTTTTGTTCTCTCGTTGTATAAATCCTGTCTGAACAGTGTCTGTTTTGACTAATCAAAACTTTTTCATTTCCTCAAGAACATTTATTTTCATCACTCTGAGCCATTCTTCACATGGCATCAGATTCTTAATCGATCCTATCAATTCAATATCAAAATTTTCGTCAATACAAACATCATATCATCATCATCATCAATTCAATATTTGTTTTGTTTTTATCAATTAGTGATTACAATTTTTTAATCTCAGATCTACTTTTTCAACATTCATTTCTTATTTTCTTGATTCTAATCTTCAATGCCAAGTACTAGAAGCATGAAGAACAATAATCAACACAATAATTTTACTCAAAATCACATCAAATCCTTCTGATGTTCATCCTACTATTCAACCTGGTGCTTCTCTGAATTTTCTTTTCCTTTCAAAAATATTTCTAATTTTGTTTTAACAAAACTTTCTGGTGATAATTACTTGTTGTGGATAGATCAGTTTGAGTCTGTTTTGATCTCCACGAATCTTTTTGGTTTTGTTGATGAAGAATTAAAGAAGCGTCACAGACAACATTTCTAGATGGAGTTGCTAGTACTGACCCTAGATGGATCTATTGGCTAAAGGTTGATCGCTTTGTTGCAAGTTGTTTCAAGGCTACATTTACGGAAAAAGTTTTTGGATATGTTCTTGACCTTTCATAAGCTCGTGAGATTTGGTTGTTCTTAAAAAAAAGCTTCAAAATCAGTTTATTTCTCGTCGGAATCAGTTAAGTAATGTTGGAAAAGGAGATCTAACCATTCTTTTTTACTTACATACTATCAAGACTATAACTGATTTTCATCCAACTAGTGGTGAAAAGGTTAGACACAATGATTTTTAAAATTATTTATATTAAAAAAAAATCACATCAAAGTTTAAAAACATGCCACGTCTTTTAAACACTAGTGTTTTGTGCAGTTTTAATTCTCACTAAGTTTATTTAAAAATTGCTAAATTCGTGTGACAATTGGTAAATATGAACTTAGCATATTAGCATATATGGTAATTATGAATGATGAACCCACTTTTTTTTTTATTTAACGCCAACATGTTTTTATAAACAAAAATGGAAGTATATGAACATGGGTGATCCAGTATTCCGTGTTGTGGTCTATTAACTGCACCTGATTTTTCATAGCAAAATAAATCCCAATTAAAAAACCTTAAAATGCCTTCTTTACAATTCCCCTTAACACAGTCTCTTAAACCTCTGTCTGTGTGTATAATCAGAAGATTTCAATGGCCAATCCCTTACAAGGAGAACAACGTACGTCAATGTGGATTCTTCCAAATGAGATTCAGGTATATATCTTTATCAGATTACCAGTGAATTCAATCTTGATTTGTAGATGTGTACGTAAGATTTGGTGCAATCTACTTTGTAACCCTAATTTTATCAAGAATCACCTTAATCTTACCAGTAATAACAACCCTAGACTCATTTTTGGTCACTCTTCGTACGATAAAAACTCTATCATTAACTTCATCCATAGATTACAAATGAATTTCATCTTTCCCAAAGGTGAAAGTTGTTTTAATGGATTACCCATTTGAAAACAAGAAAACTAAGGCCATTGTGACTCTGGGTTCTTGTGATGGTTTGATTTGCTTAGGTATTTCTAATGGTGGAATAATTTAAAAAATAGAAGATTCTATTTTCTATTTAAGACTCTTGGAAATTGCAGCTTCCTTTGTTTATTTTTTTTTCTTTATTCCAGTGTAACTTGAGAGTTCGAGTTCTCGAAAAATACAACACACATAGTTAAAAAGGAAAAAAAAAATCTAGCCCAACTTTTATTTTTATTTTTGTATTAAAAACACATCAGTCAGATATCATATATCAATAACCTGAATTTAATTGTACTAAAATTTAATTACAAAACTAACCTTATATATATTATAAAAGATTTGGAAACTAATTTAACATTTATATATATTTACAAATACGGTTGTGGAAAAAATCATAATTTTATTTTCCTAAAATTACTCTCTTTATTATAGATAAAAGTGTAGAAGCTCCCTACATAATAGTCTCTGAGGGTATTCTTAGTTGTTGCTAACATTTTGCGATAACGGGATATCCATCCGATCAAAGAATCCATTTAACTAAATAAAAAGGTCTGTAAGTCTACTACCTTCCTAACAAGAAAAATCTGGGAGGTGACTTCCAATTGCTGCAAGGTTAACAACCAAATAATTTTTGTTTTTATGCTACTAAGATTATTAATGATAAAATATTTCTTGTGAGAATACGCCCAGTTGTTGAAGTAAATGATGTTTGTGAATCTTCCTCGGATAGCTTCGGCGTGTAATTTCAATACCAGTTGCACCACTTGGTGAGAGTCTGATTTAATGTCCATTTTTTCTCCTAGCTAGTTGAGTTTCCCATTGAAAATATTTTTGTGCCACTTCATTCGAACTTTGTTGGGATTCAATACCTCTGATAGAAAAACTCCTTGCTCCTCCGCAATTCCTGGAAGCATCAAATAGGATTAGGCATATCCATGTTTTACCTGAAAAAGTATTAATGTAGCCAGCATAGTTTATTTTTAGAACTAGGAAATTTGGCTTTATCTAGTCCATTGTGAATTCAATCACTTTTCTTTGGGCTTGTTCAAAGTTGTATGACACATGATGGGGGTTGTTTTTCACTGGTTCTTTAATAACCAGATACTCATTAATTAATGTGTCTAGCAATGAGCTTTGCTCTTTCCTTTGCACATTGTGACTTTCTCAAATATATTTGAGCCCTTGGATTTTCATACATACCATAGCACAATTGCACATAATTCATCCCACCCAATATTAGTTCTGTTTTTCCATTTTTTGTTTAACAAACTAGTTAACCATTCATGGGAATCAGAGTTATTCCATACACATAGTGAGGATCAAAACCAAGTCCTCTCTAAATAGATTGGATGAAGTTGAAATGAATCAATATATGAGAGCGAGATTCATTTGAGGCATTGCATGTTTTACAGATTGGATCTATATAATGTAAAATCCTAGCAACTCTTTCTGTTGTAGGAACGATAGAGTGTGCTGCTTGCCACATAAACATTTAAATGGAAGGGGATATATCCCGGTTCCATATTGCTTCCAATTTGAGAGATTTCCTACATTTTCACTGTTTTGGTTAGTTAGCCTGTCAAATAGAGAATTGACAGAGAACTCTCCAGATGAAGTAAAAGGCCACCTGATATTATCCTCATATGTAGCTCCATTTATTTCGATATTTTTTATCTTGTTCACAATGCACCTATCTAGTAAGGTGATATTCCAATGAAGATCCACCTGAATGAGATATGAAACCATATATATATATTGGTAGGGACAAGATGATATTCTTACTATGGGAATGTTGTGTTCATGGATTCAACTATCCTCCCAAATTTTAATGCTTATCTCATTCCCTATTTGCCAAATACCCAACTGTTGGATGTTGGAGATACCAGTCAGTATCCCTTTTCTTATCCAAGAATTGGATTGTTTAGCCTTAGTAGAAATGTGCATAATGTCTGTGATGTTGAAATACTTAGCCTTCATTATTCTTGCTGACATAATAAGGTTGCTTAATCATTTTCGATCCATTTTTCGTGATTAGAGCATTGTTGAACTCGTCATGTTCATGAAACCAAGACCCCCATCTTTTATATCCTTACAAAGAGAATCCCGGGCCTTTAAATGAACTCCTTTTGGATTTTCTATTTCCTTCCCCCAGAAAAAATATATCTGGATCTTATTTAACTCAGTACAAGTTTTACATTCATTTCGTACACAACTAGGGTGGAAGTAACTCTTAATCATAACGGACCTACCAATTATTTTTAAATTTCTCCCTTTCCAACCAGCTAGTCTAGCCTTCAGTTTATCAATAATGGGATAAAATGCCTCAACTTTAGACTGGTTAGTAAAATAAGGGGCATCTAAGTACTTGTCGTTTTAAGATATTTGTTTAACACCAAGAATGTTGGTGATAACAACGTGGGTATCAGGGGGAGATTCTTGTCCAAGAAAACCCTTGTTTTAGCAAAATATATGAGTTGACCAGAGCACTCATGAAAATTGTCAACAATAGAGAGAAGATTTTCTGCTTAATTTTTGTCAGCTTTGCAGAATATTAAACAATCATCAACAAACAATAAGTGAGTGACAGACGACGCATTTGGCATTACCTTAATACCACTAATCTTTTCCTTGTGTTTCAGCTGGCATCATGATTTTAGATGATGCTTCTGTACATAGAATAAAGAGATATTGGGATAGAGGATCCCCTTGTCTTAATCCTCTGGACGGGACATAGTAATTACAAGGTGTTTAGTCTACTCTCCTAAATTATTTCTTGACTTTCAAAACATTCCCCTAAAATCATTCTTCTTCCATCTTTAAATAGGATTTTTTTTTCATCCCCGAGAATTTATTTTTTCTAGAAAACTATCTCCTCCTTAATCTTAATCTTAATCTTAATCTCAATCACGGTTAATAAAAACCCAATTTTTCACTCTAAACAAAGGAGAAAACATAAATAAAAATGAAAAAGAAACATAAAGAGTGAAAATAAAAAAATTAATTTGAAACTTACACAAATGATAAGGCAATTTTTCACTCGAAATAAAGATAAAACTCAACTTTTCACTCAAAACACAGTTGAAAAACAGAATTTCACAAAAAAACAAGGATGAAATTTGGATTTGTCACCTTTTTCTTCCTAATCCAAATACATCAAAATAATTAAAAAAAAAAACTCTATTTTAAGGTTAAGAACAGTCATAAATGATACAAAAAATCAATCTAATTTGATCTCAAATCAAAATCAGTTTCAAAAATTTTAAGTTTTTGTTCTAGATTCAAACTCCGCAAATATATAAAACGCGGTTGAACAAAAAGAAAACAAAAAAGAAAGGCAAGTGACTAAACACAACCCACATTTTGATTAAATACAACCAAAATTCGAGTTAAAACATTTTTTTATACTTTTCATTCGAAATAACTAAATACAACCCCACAAAGTCAAGAGACTCAAGTCAAACCCTAATATTAACAAGAACTCAATCTCGGTGGCGGAGAAGTGTGGGTTTAGTTTTCTCTGATTTTTGTGCTTTTGTGTTTTTGTTTTTGTTTTTGTGGAGAACATTAAAGGGTTTCGGAGAAGAAGCAGATTTTTCGAATGAATTCCCCACGAAAGAGAAGCTAGCAGACATTCGTGATGGACACTTCGTCTTCTCTTGAATAAGGAAGAAAAACTAGAATATTAGATTGCAAGGTTAGATTAAATCGGTCAACATGGTAGGGGTAGTATTTAAAAAAATTGTTGAAAGTAATTAGGTTGTCTTTAACTAATTACATATTTTTGTGGGTTGTATTTAGTCAAGGTTGCATTTGATCACCGTATGGGTTGTATTTGATCACTAATTTATTTATTTTTTATCCAACCAATCACATCTAATTTCAAAATTGTTTAGAAAAAATCTAGTTATATCTAACAAATCTGAAATTTTGACGTTGAACATTATTTTTTAGGTGATTAATTTTTGAACCAGAGATTTTGAACCAGAGAGAGAAAAACTAGTTGTTTTACATGGTTTAATTTTTTTTAAAGGAAATTATTATTAATTTTATTAGTAATAAATTTTTAATTTCGAACTTATAATATAGTCACTCCCAATTAGTTGGCACCTAATTGACCGTAAAAAATGACTTTCTTTTTTTAAATAAATTTGTTAGTAATACCTAACGTATAAAGGTTAATTAATTTTATGGGATACACATATATGTCATTCTAATTGTGGGTTTATGAAAGAGAGAGGTTGCATACTTGGGTTCCTCAGATATATATTTTCATTAGTTAAACCTATATGTTCATGAAGAACCAATTTTTGGGCACCACTTTTTCTTTGTGGGGGACCATGATGTACTTAGGACATCTACCCTACACTTATAAGGGATGTCCTAAAGTTAGGAAATGACTAACCTAATTTAAATTATAACTAGCCTAATAACCCAATAAATATATATAAATCTAATCTAATCAAACTCATTAACAAAAAAAAAGATATTTTATCGTCGATTAACAAAAAGTCTACTCAAAATCATTGACAATTTTTTTTTATCATTAACAAAAATTGTTAGCATCGATTAATCAATCCTGGTTATAGTAATATGTACATTCACAGGTATTTTCCGACATACCCATTACTTTTAATTCGTTTTTGTTTGAAAAAATTGAGTAGTAATCATCAAAATAGAATGAAATGGAAGATACAGAAGCAAGTTCAGTTAGGAAAATTTTAAAAAAACTTTAGTTTGGTAACCGAACTTTTAGAAATGAAATACACGAAAAACAGTTCAACTATTTTTTTTGTGGGCCTGACCGAACTTCTGAAAATAACAACAAATGTGTAGTTCGGTTAAGTCGAAATTTATAGTTTCTAACTGAAATTTTCTCTGAAAACATATATGTTGAGTTCGGTTACGTCGCAGAAAATAGCTTATAGTCGAACTTTTCTCCGAAAAACCTATATGTTGAGTTCAATTACGTCGAAAAAGAATAGATTCCAATTAAACTGCATATTAGTAACCGGACATTTTTGTTGTAATGCCATACTTTTATCTTTTGTAGCCGAAACTTAATGTTGGTAACCGAAGTCTTATCTGTTAAGCTAATTTTTGGATTTCTTTTATTAGAGGTAAAGGGAAAAAAACAAAGCAACCATTAGCGGAAAGATTTGAGAACTCCCACCCTCGCGGCAAGATATACTTAAAAAGATATTTTGTAAAGTTCGTCAAGGAAAGGTAGCTGAACTTAATAGTTTTGTTTTTCCGCTGATTTTAAACTGAAAATTCGGCTACAAAAATGGTGGACTCGACTAAACCGAACATTAATCTGTATACCCCAGAATAAATGTTTGGTTACCTGTCCTGGAAATCTGATAGCCGAACAAAACAAAAACTCCATTAAAACGAAGTTCGGCTACCCGTTCCTTTAACAACATTAGTCAAACTAGACTTGCAGATAAGGTCGTCTACCTGTTCTTCAGATCTGGTAGCAGAATGTATTTGTCCTAGATGAATCATGGTATAAAATTTCTCATTTTCAGAAAATTTTGGCCAATTCAGGTAACAAAAAACTAATTTTGAACCATGCCCGAGTAGTACGGATTCAAAAGAAAAAACAGAGCAAAGTTTTTCCAAAACTCTATTCTCCTTCTTCTTCTCTCTCAATAGTTTAATTTCAGAAAAGAGAACCATCTTATTGATTTAATCTTACACTAACCATTATTTAGCTTAACCAAAACATAATTTTACCCTTAGGATAAATATATGGATATATAAGCGTTTCTAATTATTATTATTTTGATATCCTAAATTAGTGGTCCCTAGACTACTTCCAAACTCTTTAAATTGGAGTTGATTCTGGCAATTACGGGATTTGAACCCCTATCTCCGTAATGGGAGGGAGCATGAGAACCATCAGACCACTTGATGGTCCTCGCTTTTCCAATTACTTCCAAATGACCTAATCAAATGAAAAATATAATCCCGGGGTAATTTGGGTTACCTCCCCTAGCGAAGATCATAATTTGAGTTACCTCCCCTACAGAGATAAAATTAGTGAAACCTCCCCTCGTTACATATTCCGTCCATTCACGTTAGCCGACTCGATAGAAAAATATACACATAGGAAAAAAGACATACGTGTGGCAGTAAAAATGTAGTGTACACATGTTCGAGTCGTACTAAGATAAATAAATAACTATAATAAAAAGCGAACATGTTTTTTTCTTCTTTATCTCCGTGGTCGTCTTCTTTCTTATCTCCGTTGACGTCGTTCTCCATAAGAACAAGCCAAAAAAAATATTCCTCCACAAGTACTAATTTTGTTAAGAAAATTCATATATTGAAGTTTGTAATAAGAAAAGTGAAGTTACAGAAGTCGATAACGAGAGATTAAAGAAGGATATGAAGTTTGAATCCGATTTTAAAAAAAAAAAAAAAAAAACAGAACTGGACATCTTTAATGGTGTTTCTGGGTTATTAATGGTCAAAATTGTGGGATTCTGAAGTTTTTTGTGGGTTTAGGAACATGGTTTTTTTTCTTAACTCAAGTTTCCTATTTGGATTTGGAAAATATGTGTTATGCTTTGATTTGGATTTAATAAATCAATGGAGATATCAGTTGATGCTTACAGATTTTTTGACAAAAATTGAGATTGAAATTTCAAGTACCGTCATTTGCATCTTTAATCTTTATCCCAATGTTTTTCTCACCAAAAACCACACACAAGTGTTGTTTTTTCTTTACCCCAAAGGAAAACGCCCAACAACTATTCGATAAAACACCTAAAAGGCAGTAGCAAGTCCTTTTCTTGCGTGAACATACAAATCACCATTTTCCTTAACTTGTTCGAGCACTTTCACCAAAATCCGCGACTTGGGATTCTTCAAGTGTTTGATTTTCTAATTCTTTCAATTATTACTGTATTTGTCATGAGCTCAGGAAAATACAAAGAAGAAAATGTCGGCGACCCAAATCTCCGTCGATGAGTTCAAGACAGATTTGGATTCGAGGGTATTTTCGGGTAGAGGAGCTCTACGTGTATGTTTAGGTCCACCTGTACAAAGCTGCTAACTCAGCTAACTGGCCTTGGATGGAATATGTAACGAGGGGAGGTTTCACTAATTTTATCTCTGTAGGGGAGGTAACTCAAATTATGATCTTCGCCAGGGGAGGTAACACAAATTACCCCTATAATCCCCTTCGTAATGGAATGTTGTCCTAAACTCGTTCTTACTTGAACTTTACCAAATTTATTGGGCTTTGTTGTAGTTCAAGGCCCGGATTAGTTGTTCACTTAAAAAAAAAAACATAATAAGGCCTATTCCTATGCATATGGCAAACATATGTATCCACTATGGGTATGCCAAACTGCCAAACTCATATCCCTATATGCCATGAATAACATATAGGCATACACGATAGAGTTTCAAACGAGCGATAGAGTCCCCATCGCTCGACGGTCAAGCCAGCGCTCGCTGGTCTTTAAAGCGCCAGCGCTAGTCAAGCTATCGCTCGACTCTCTGATCATCGCTTATCAGATCTTCATCCAACGGATACTATTCCCCCCCCCCCCCC
>JAJJMB010013564.1:1483257-1503342 GCA_023531105.1 Papaver atlanticum | reverse complement strand
ACTCTTTGTAAACTTAACATTGAATTATTAATGAAGAGTTGATCTTTAAAAAAAAAATATATATATATATATATATATATAATCTGGGAAATGGAATGAAAAAGCAAAAAGAAATAGCAGTGATTAATATTGGTCCCACGGTTATCGAATCTCAGTGGATTGCTGTGCGTTAGCAAATGTGCCATTTGTCGTGCGCCACATCTTATGGTCCTTATCCCAATTTCAGCTGCTTAGCCTTTGCAGCTTTGGCTTCGACTCGACACTGTTGTTCTTCTTTACCAAGGTTCAAGCTGAAAACTTCGTAGAACGTTAGGCCTATTCCTATGGGCATGCCAAAATCTGATATTTGGTATATATGTACCCACTATGGATATGCCAAACTGCCAATCCTATTTGTTAGAAATAACAAAACCGATCAAAATTTTTTTTAGAAATAACATATATACATACACGATGGAGTTTCCAGCGAGTGATAGAGTGTCTATCGCTAGATGGTCATAATGTCGCTCGCTGGTCATTCCAGCGCCAGCGCTAGTCATTAGAGTGCTCGCTGACTTGATCATCTCTCAGAAGTTCCTCATCCAACGGCTACCATTTTTCCCCTCAATAAATACCTAATTTCAATCTCATTTCAACTCATACCAGAATTTCTAAATCTCTCTAGGATTTCTCAATCTTCTTCTTCAAATCTAAAACAATCACACCTTCTCTACAATTCTTTATTTCTTGTAATATGGATTCACAATCTCAAAGTCAAGACAAAGGCAAAGCTAGAAAAAACAAAGTCCGTGGTGCAAAATACAGCCTGATAGAGGATGAATGCATTTGTCGTAATTATGTTTATTTTTCCCAAGATTGTATCGATGGTGCACAACAACATGGTAACACCATGTGGGATAATATATTTCATAAATATGAAGAACAAACCATGAACATCAATTCCCGTGATGCAAAAGGATTGGCAGAACACTTCATTGTAATCAACAGGGAAGTAACCGCTTATGTTGCATTGATAATGCAAGCCAAGAGAGCAGGCAAGGAGAGTGGTCAGGTGGAAGTTGATTTTGAAAGACAGGTTCGTTTAGATTGGCAGCGAAAACATGGTAAACAATTCGCTTTCGAAAGTTGTTATCATATTTTGAAGGTGTTGAACGAATATAATCCAGATTTCTTATTAACTAATCAACAAGTACCTGAAAGGTCACCAAATTCTTCACCATTTTCAGCAGGTCCATCAAATTCTTTACCAGATGCTTCAAGAAACCCAAAAGGTAACTTAGTTTTTAATAATTATGATGATGGTAAGAGAAAACTGCCAGGGAGGAACAATGCAAGACTAGTTAGAAAATTAGCTCAAGAAGGAGGGAGTTCTGGTGGATTTAACATGGCAGAGTTTATAGAACATCAAAAGACCGTCGAGAAGCAAAGAGCAGTTGATAGGAAATTTCAAAACAGGGAGAGTAAAAAAAGTCGTCTTTCTCAAGAAAAAATTGGGTTTGACTATGATAAACATAACATTCTTCAAGCTAACACTTCAATTATGAACGCCCAGCAAAAACATGTGTGGCAAATTGAATTTGACAGAATTCAAGCACAGATTGAACAACAGGCTGGATTTACTAATGTTGATACATGAAAAATATTACCCCTTAGCCGGGCTGGTGTGCCCCCAAAAGGGAGGCAACCCCAACATGAAACATGGGGACTAAAACCCAAATCTACTAAGAAAGTATCCATAAGATGGAAAGGAGGAATTAATAGGAAATAAGGAGGTTGTATTAGAAAATGAATGACATTAGTTGTAATTAAGGAGGTTTAGGACATGTGGCATGATGTCATAAAAGGAAGGGAATTGGATGTGTTGTGGTAGGAGTTGTAGAACCAAAAACTAAAATCACCCGTCGACATTTGGCGACCACACCTGGAGGGCCTAGCCACCCAATTCTCATAACATCCCGCGTCACTTTTCGTGTACGCCTTCCCCCGCGTATTGTCTTGCCACCCAAACTCAACACCTCCAACTTCTTTTCAGCGCCTCCATCTTCCTCCAAGGAGCGCCTCAGCGACTCATCCTCTTCAGCGCCTCCATATCTCTCTCTAACTCCTCCACCATCGACGGAGTCTTCGGCATAACCACGCCATCTTCAACCAGCGGCTTCATTTCTCAAGAACAACCAAGCGGCTTCAGTTTACCCTTTTCATCCCGCGTCTTCATCACTCACAACTCCTCCTTTTCTCACTACCCAAAATCTTAAAGAGCACATCAATAAGGAAGAATCGATGAAAGTTGCCATCAACAGACTGAATCTGAAAAATTCAGTTGTCAAAAATGAATCAAGAGATAAGTTCAACCTTTCCTTTTCTTTTAATTCAATCAATTGTCTTTTCAAAACCCAGGAAAGGGGAAATCTCGTTTTTGATAACCTAATAATTTTGATTTCATCTCGATGTAGATATTAAATTCATAATTAGAATCTTGATCCGTAATTATCTGATCTGTACATCCGTCTCGATCTAAAAATTAGTGAAGGGACCAAATAATTTTTATAGGATTCTTGGTTGAATTGTTTACCCTAATTGAAAATCGATTCTCATATTTGTAATTAGTGAGTCTTTATAACTAATACCCATAAATCTGATTTTGACATTCATGAACTTTCAATTTTCAGTCCCATTTTGGACACTTTTACCTGTCTTTCATTGATTGTAATTACTAACGACAAGAAAAGAAAAAAAGATTCTGATCTTAGTAGTAATTGCAGATGCCTCTAGTCGATGCATATTGGAACTAACTCAATGGAATAAGGCCAGCGGCAAAATCGTCTCCATGAGTCCCAACAACAATACTGGCAGTTCAACTTGAAATCAGGTGACCCTAACTCAGTTTAATGCGATGCAACGGCACTAGCTCAATGTTGAGAGAAGAAACTCAACACCAACAACACCCCACCTCAGAGCAAGCTAGCTCCTCCACAAAGCATCATTTAGTGCAAGTACCATAGCGTAATATGATGTCTGCAGCCGCTGATGGAGAAACTGGTTTGTGCTCTAAATTCAAAACACGACGGTGTTCATGGCTTTAACAAAATCGCAATCATTGGCGAAAGAGACATGGACTTACTAGGAAGAAGAACTGAAAACTACCTCTCATGAACATCTATGAGCGTCGATTAACTCTTTATGCACAGATAGAAGATAAGTTTCCATTATCTTCCTTTAAACTCATTTCCCGCTGCCTATAATCCAATTCTTTTGAATGCTGCTTTATGTTTTAACAAACTTTTAATGTGACTTGTATAAACTAAGAAGTACTCCATGCAAGCGTATACGTTAGATGCTCGATGATAATCCTTAGCGCCTCAAGTTTAATCAATAATCCTAAGACACGATAGTGTTAATCCTCTTAAATTGTATAGCTGTATCAGCAGTAAAGGCAAGGGTCAGAGATGGAAGAGCAGTCGGGAAAGATGAGGAAAAGAGCACCAGTTCCATCCGCTACCTGTTCAGCTCTTGACAAACGCCACTAATGCTCCTAGGACAAGGAAGAGACTACCAACCCACTGTTCAGAGAAAGTCAGCGTCCATCAACACGATTCCATTCAAAAGCACGCCAGAGTGCAATAAGAAGCGGATTAATTCCAGATGTTCCTCAAACAAAAACCGTACCACAAGGCACACCAAGTCGTAGAGCAATACCTGCAGGCGCTAATTGATAAATGTATGCATTCCAAACCCAAAATATCGTGGCCGTAATAATTTACTCATTTCTCCGTTTTCCAGATTTACAACTCTTGATCTTATTTTTAAGCATATCCTTAGGACTGTTTCTATAGTGATCACACATTTCTGTTAAAAAAAAGAGAGAGGGGGGGCTCGAATATAGTGTTGAGCTTGCATTAGCATCCGACTGCCTAATATCTGTAGGAATGTATATCTTGCTCTGAACTATCACATGCATATACACTATGTATAAACCAAAAGCTCTCATTGCGTTAACAGCATAGTACAACATCAGACACCTCGAAACTAATGTGCGTCTGACCCTTTAGCATGAAATAGCTTCTTGTTCTACTACTGCACTATGAACATCTTTTATGTTTCACTTCACCTGCCTGATTTTCTACTTAGCGCCTCCCCAATAATCGTATCGCCTGTCTAACCACTAGCCCTGGAAAGCATGCTCTCTTCTCATTGCCCTTGTACATTATGCAAAATGCTTGTTTGAGACCTTGTCAAACACTTCAGAATTTTCTGTTTTGATGATATTTTAAAGTATGGAAGTTTGGGTCTACTAATCTATACGTATGAACCTAACATCCTTGGCTAAGCTTTATTTTGTAATGTATAAGCCTACATATGCGCGTCTGTAAGTGGCAATTTAGCTATATAAAACATGATGGATACCCTCGCTTATTTATGTATGTTCGTATTTTGTGCCCATGGACCTTGTATGTTAGTTCACACACCTATCCCATATATTTTAGCCAACTAAAAGCATGAAGCGTCCGATATAAAACTTACTTGAATATTGATATTTGCATTTCATGAAATACGCACGTCATCTAGTCACATGTGTAGGTTGTCACTTTATTTTTACTTATTTTTTTTACAAAGCATCAATATTATCTTGTTGTGAAATCCATGATCTGCTATGTAACAAAAAAATCTAGTAACGTGCTCCGGGCACCATGCTAGCAAGGGTCCATAGAGGCCGCTTGAACAAATGCAAAATTACAAAAGGCTACGGGAATGCCAAAGGCGCCCGGGCTGACAAATTTACAAAAGGCTACGGGAATGCCAAAGGCGCCCGGGTTGACAAATTTACAAAAGGCTACGGGATGCTAAAGGCATCCGGTCGGCTGACAAATTTACAAAAGGCTACGGGAATGCCAAAGGCACCCGGGCTGACAAATTTACAAAGGCTACGGGAACGCCAAAGGTGCCCGGGCTGACAAATTTTACGAAAGGCTACGGGAATGCCAAAGGCGCCCGGGCTGACAAATTTACAAAAGGCTACGGGAATGCCAAAGGCGCTCGGTCGGCTGACGATTATACAAAAGGCTGTGGGTTGTTTCCGGTTGACATACAAAAAGGCGACGGGTTGATATGCTCATTCGATCGGCCACATATATACAAAAAAAGCGACGGGTTGATATGCTCATCCGATCGGCCACAGATATACAGATAGGCGACGGGTTGATATGCTCATCCGATCGGCCACAGATACAGAAAGGTGACGGGTTGCTTCGCGCATCCGATCGGCCACAGATATGCAAAAAAGGCGACGGGTTGCTCCGCACATCTGATCGGCCAACGCCCTGTCCCACCCTACTCATATGCAAAAAAGAAAGGGGGAGTAGGCGCGTTTAACCAACGACCTACCCCATCCCATCCATCCGAAAACAGAGAAGAAGGAGTAGGCGCGCTTAACCAACGCCCTGTCCCACCCCACTCATCTGCAAAAAAGAAGGGGGAGTAGGTGCGTTTAACGACACGCCCTAGCCCATCCTCAAAAAAAAAAAAAAAAGAGAAAGGGGGTAGGCGCGTTGCTGCCATCCCCATTCCCCTCCCCACCCATCTAAAAAAAGAAGGGGTGGGTGTGTTGGGGTGGGGGTAGGCATGCTATACTTACCTCGTTCTCTACAAAAGAGGGGGATAGGCGCGTTACAACCAACTTATCCTAATTTGGAAAAGGAAAGGGAAAGGGAAAGGAGGGGCGAAGCATATGGACTTACCTCCATTACAAGGGCTTCACCCCTCGCCTTGAAGGCGCGTTTTGCCTACCCAGACATAATCACGAAGAAGACGCACCTCCATTATTTACCCCCTCTAAACACTCCCAACCACGTTGAACGGTTAGAGAAAATAAAAGAGCGGGGCTAAGTAAAGATTACACCTCGTCTTCACCACCCAGCCCTGAGACTCTCAAATTGTGCTAGCAATACGATCCAAAGGTCCAAGAAAACGTTCAGTCATTTCGTGCAAGAATTCTCGGGAAATACTTATCCAAAACGCTCGTCGCGGAAAGAAAGAAGAGGGGAATAGGCACGCCCTAGCCCATCCTTTACAAAAAGGAGGGAATAGGCATTACCCTAGCCCATCCTCTACAAAAGGAGGGAATAGGCACACCCTAGCCCATCCTCTACAAAAAGAAGGAGGGAGTAGGCGCGTTTAACCACACGCCCTAGTCCCTCTTCTATAAAAATAAAGGGGAGAATAGGCGTGTTTAACCACACGCCCCCTCCCCCCTCATTGAGGGATGATACGTGCTACAAACTTGTGGATATCCTGTATAATCGCATTTAGCTTGCGTCCCACGCGTGAAGGAAAGAGTTTCTTCATGCTCATCATATTCCTTACGCGCTTTATTTTGACGAATCAGTCTGAGAGTCCATAGCATACTCACTTCCTCTCTCAACACCAACGGGCGCGCCAGTTTGTCCTGAAGGTAAGACGTAGATACAAGTTAAAGACATCCCCAACCACGCGGAACAGTTAAGAAAAGAGTGGGGCTAAGAAAAGTCTATGCCATTCTTCATCACATTCACACAGAGACCCTCAAATCGTGCTGGTAATACAATCCAAAGGTCTAAGGAAATCTTCAGTCATTTCATGCAAAATTCTTGGAAAATACCTATACAAACACCCGCGTGCATGATGAAAATTTCTTGCAAAAACTACCTCATAAATTCCTCAAACTTTTGGACTGGGGACTCGACTCGAGAAGACAGTACAAGGGGCGCTAGAATGGAATGTAATATGACTATCAGGTTATTTGACAATTAACTCAATAGTCAGGAGACTAATGTTGATACATGAAAAATAGTACCCCTTAGCCGGGCTAGTGTGCCCCAAAAAGGGAGGCAAACCCAACATGAAACATGGGGACTAAAGCCCAAGTCCACTAAGAAAGTATCCATAAGATGGAAAGGACAAGGGAGGAATTAATATGAAAGAAGGAGGTTGTATTAGAGAAGGAATGACATTAGTAGTAATTAAGGAGTTTTAGGACATGTGGCATGATGTCATAAAAGGAAGGGCTTTTAAAAAGTCTATATAAGGAGGAATATAGTACAATAGAAGGGGATCTTTTTTCTCTCTTTCTCTCTCTTCTCTTAAGGAATTGGGTGTGTTGTGGCTAGGACTTGTAGAACCAAAAACTAAAATCACCCTTCAACAACTAACAACAATGGTGATGATGATAATGATGATGATGGAACTAATGATGAGTTTGATGTAGTAGTTCCTCTAAATGATTGATGTATTAAATTAAGTTTTAATTTAAAGTATTGTATTTTAATTTGATATGTTGTTTTTGCATTCTACTTAATATTAGTTTGAAATGAAAAGTTGATTAATTTGAAATGTTGTTGCTCATTAACTTTAAATAAGTCTATTGCTCATTAACTTAAATAAAAATACATAACTTAAATTAAAATAAATAACTTAAATTAAAATATATAACTCATTGTCTTCCATGCTCTGCCCAAAGATTCAATCTCAGATCTTCTCTTAAACTGTCATACAAATTTCGGTTCTGAATGTAATTAGTCATTTGAGCATAACTCCTTGCAGGGACGCCTCTTTGTGGTTGAATCTCCGTCCTCAAATCTTCATCTTCATAGTTAGTCCACTCCGGATTACGACGGGTTTCCTGAATTACCATGTTATGAAGAATTATGCAAGTGAGCATAGTCTTGTGCATTTCACGAGGACTCAACCCACGATATGGGCCACAAATGATAGCGAACTTCCTCTTCAAAATTCCAAAAGCGCGTTCCACATCCTTCCTCGCTCCCATTTGGGCATCGTTAAAATGCCGGTATGAACGGCCTAATGCACCGGCAGGAGGCTGACGGTAGATTTGAACCAAGGTGGACCATTTTTGGTAGATATCATCCGCAAGATAATACCCATGAGTGTACTGGTGGCCGTTAATCATGAAACGTACTTGGGGACAAATTCCATGCTTCAAATCTTCAAACAGAGGCGACTTATGCAAAACATTGATATCATTTTGTGAACCCGAAAGACCAATAAAAGCGTGCCATATCCAACAATCATAAGAAGCAGCAGCTTCAAGGATAACTATTGGTTTTGGATAATGACCTTTATATTGACCGGCCCAATAAACAGGGCATCCTTGCCATACCCAATGCATACAATCGAGACTACCTAGCATTCCTGGGAATCCCCTTTCCTCATTCTCCCTCAATATTTGTCTAACATCTTCCTCGGTTGGTTTTCGTAAATATGTTGGACCAAAATGATTAATCATTACTTCACAAAACAATGAAAGATAAGTGAATGAAGTTGTTTTACCCATACGAAGATACTCATCGTTCGCATCCGCTGGTCTGCCATAACCTAGAATCCTTAAAGCCGAAGTAACTTTTTGTTCAGGACTATGACCTCTAATATTCAGTGCATCAAACTGATAATTAAATTGAGGTTCTACTCGACAAAGCTCTTCAATAATCTTTATCACCAGATGCCAAGGCATATAGAATCGACCTTGGAAATCTCGATCAGAGTACACACAATTGGGAAGAAAATAATCGTGCATCAGCTTCTGATAATAAAATTCCCTCCCTTGATATGTATACCTTCTTGAGAATACTTCTTGTGG
Source organism: Papaver atlanticum (assembly GCA_023531105.1). Taxonomy (NCBI): domain Eukaryota; kingdom Viridiplantae; phylum Streptophyta; class Magnoliopsida; order Ranunculales; family Papaveraceae; genus Papaver; species Papaver atlanticum. The sequence goes on along the minus strand of JAJJMB010013564.1, from coordinate 1,494,713 downwards.
ATCTGGAACTCTAGGTATTTGGCCCGTATGTACTAGCATCAAAATGTCGATGGGTTTATTATCTTCAGCTTCCTCATCGTCAAGTTCTTGCAACCTCCTTCGATGCATTTCTTGTTGTAATCTAAACCGATTCATAATAATGCTCCTCTCTTTTTTGGATCTCGCCATTGATGATTATGAAATTTAAAATGAGAATAGAGATAGAGAAATTGGTGAAATATAGGTTGAAGTATAGGTGTGAGTACCTTGGAGAAATACGAGGGCGTATATATAGGAACCAGTAGGGGAAATAGCCGTTGCAAAATATCCAGTGGTCGATATAATTAATATCGCTAGTGATACTATTTATATAGCTCGGCTTAATGTATATCGCTAGCGATAATCTCAATATCGCCAGCGTTATTCATAATATCGTTCGCTAGATAGTCTATCGCTTATTGGTTTTCCCATAGTGGCACAATTGGTTTGCTGATAGACGCATTTATGTGTCTATTTTCATCTCTATTGTGTATATTTTTAGTACCCATTTTTGTACTAATGTTGGTATTTTATCCCTTTGTAGGTATTTTTGGGGAATAAACATTTTTGGGAAAATCGGCTCGAAAAGTTGTCTAAATGCACCTCAAGGGACAAGTGTTATACGGACTCCAGCAGCGGATAAGGGGCACCCATGGCTATGTGTAGCCCAAATTCATCTTTAGCACCCATCTTCATCATTTGAAAATAAATTTTTGGCGGGAAATATTTTTCTTTACTGGCAGATTTTTTGTTCGAATTTTGGATGATTTTTAAGGCGATTCAATGGCTGATTTTCGTTGGGTTAACTCTGTTAAGGATAAACAAGTATGGTATGGGCTGTAGAATCGATTAAACAGGGATAGAAATCCGTGTTGGAGCAAAACAGGGAGAATTCACAATTTGAGTTATTTTCGGTTTACAAAAGAATTTGTGAAGAGTTTAAGGCAAGATAGGAGTGTATGGAGTCCTTATTCATTCCTGAGAGAGTTTGAGAGAGTTTGGAAACCAAGTTAACGTGTAAAAAGAAGATTAAAATCCCATAACGTGCGGTGAAGAAAAAAGAAAATATTTGGATTAACTCGAGTAATTTTGTGGTTTGGAGGCTATATATAGGTTGATTCAAGTCATATTTAGATATACGAACAATTTGGGGGAGTTTGGAGAAGTTTAGAGCTATAGAGAAGCGAGAAAAAAATCACAGAGTCGAGTTCAGAAACTTTCCTGCTGCTGCTGTGAAGAAGAAGACGAAGAACATTAGACCCTCAGAATCAGTCGCAGTGGCAGACTTATTTTCAGTGACAACGAGGTACGGTCGCATCTTCCTGCAGTCACCGAAGCTCTTCAGCAACGACTCGGACTTCTGTTTTAGACCTTCAGCAACTACAGAATCCGCTGCTTAGCACTTTTCACTCTTTTAATCAACTTTTGAACACCAAATATGTATTTTGAGCAAGTGATTAATATGAGGAGCTAAACCCCTTAGCCGAGGCGACGGAGGAAGCCATTGTTCCATGAAAAGTGGTATAATTCTATTTTAATTATTTATTGCAATTATTTTACATGATTATTTGCATAGAACTTAAAAGAAAAATTGGTTTTTATTGAGTAGTTGTGAAGTGTTTTGATGGGACATGCTTGGTTTTAATACTTTTGATGTTTCATGCTTCGTGCTTACAATTATTACTTCAAAAATCTATTAGAGGCAAATATTAGAATCACTTTAAAGAAGAATATTGCATGAATATTGATTAGAGTTTATCAATTAATTGGTCAATGGTGGAATCCAAAGTCTCGGTATTTTCTTATTATTATCAAAACAATTCTATTTAATTTTCGAAAATCCTTCACAAGTTCGAGCAACGAACCTTTTTACCACTACAACTATAAAACAACATCACTACAATTCTATTCATATTAATTGGTCAACTACAACTATAATCTCAATATCGCCAGCGTTATTCATAATATCGTTCGCTAGATAGTCTATCGCTTATTGGTTTTCCCATAGTGGCACAATTGGTTTGCCATGCCACCTGGTATGCCAAACAACTTTTTTTTTGGCATATGCATAGGAATAGGCCTAACCATGGTCCATGGATGAAATTCTAAATATACGAGCTCGCACGCACTTCAATACTAAGAATATGAATAGTTGATCCTTGAAATCCTAGATTTATGCATTGTATACACTTCATTTCATAGCCAGTTGATGAATCCCTTGGTAGAATTTGGCACATATTCTATTCACATTCGGTACTGTAGTGCTCCACTACTGTAGGTTCAAGCTCCGAAAATTTGTCATCCTTTCTAATTGAGGCAAAGTGAGACTTTTTTTTTTTTTGGCAAAGAAAAACTTAATTATCATATAGAAAATAGTTCGACACAGCGGTTACATGCCCAAATTGGCTATTAACTTGAGGCTTATACCATGTTTTAACAATGTTGGTATATTCAGATTTCATACTACCCACATTTTTGCTCGAGCTCCCTTTTTCATAAGTAGAATTCTTAAAGAAACCTCTTTTTACGCCATCCTTTGCAACATTTCTGGCCACACCTTCCTTCCTTCCTCTTCCCCTAAGATCAATAACTTCTCTACCATCTTCATTTTGAGTGCGAACATTGTTGAGAATCACATAATCAGAACTTTCCCATCCACACCTGCTGAAACCATTATCACTGCCAATGTCTGTGCTATTAACATTATTATTACTGTCTTCATTTTCTTGAGAGAAACTTGATGCAGAAATTGTTCTTCCTTTAGACAAATTATCCAATCTATCTAGAGTTTCAAGCCAGTTCTTCATGTTTCTCTCCTCCTTAGCAGACCAAGACCAGTCCTTCTCAAAAAGCATCCTAAGTCTATACATCCTTGTTAACACAGCATTCACTTCATTACTATTACATCTGTTAACTTCAAAATATTTATAAGCTTTAAAACAGTTACTGAATTTCATATCTAACATAAGATCCTCCATATCCACTTTTCCTACCATTTGATCTGAGTCACCTGAGGACTCCATAACCTGCCAAGACACTGCAACATTTTTACAGTTTATTTTAGCTAACCACTGCATTACAGGTATCAAGGCCTTTCTAATGTCTTCATTGTTTACACCATTTGGTGCACTGATGCACCTAGCTCCTCTGAACTTTCCTTTATGATCTGTAGCAAAAATAATTATAAAACCATTAGGATCATTTTTGTTGTTGAAAACAGAGAAATACGCTTTTGCAAGTTGTCCTTCTTCAAACCCAAACTGTTTATGCACTTTCATCTTCTTCACTGCCAAAATATGAGTCATTATCTGAAAAGCAATATACTTATGATTTGGTTTACTCCCATTGAACACAGTTTCACACATAGTTTTCCAAACAAACCACATAGTGATAGCACAAAGATTCTCCCAGCTAACATCATCATGAAAAGGGTACTTTTTGTTATGAAACCAAGTTCTAATCCAGTTTTTTATTGTATTACTCTCAGTGTTCAAATTATTTGTTTTATATGGCAGATGTTTCCAAACATTTTTAATATACTCACATTTCATGAATAAATGATCCAGACTTTCAACAAACTCATTACAAAGCACACAAATAGAGTTGATTTCAGGTAAAATTTTACTAATTCTTTCTCCAACAGGGAGAATATCATGTAAACATTTCCAAAGCAATAATTTAATTCTGGGCATGACCCCCATATTCCACATTCTTTTCAAGGTCCCACTCCTAACTCCATTATTGTTAGACAAATTTTCAGAATCCAAATTAAGCTGAGTATACATGGACTTAACTGAAAATTCCCCATTTTGGGTCAATCTCCACCTGAGCCTGTGTTTTTTGTTAACATCAATCTTAATTTTTAAGATTTTTTGGATTGTTTCATCCTCAAAGCACACCTTTAGTTTATTTAAATCCCAGTCATTCAACTCATTATTGAAAAGGTCACAGACTTTAATAAAGCTATGATTCACAGGGGAATCTAAAAGTTGAACTAGACTATCTTCTTCAGGAAGCCACTTATGGATCCGGATATCAATATCCTTTCCATTGTTAACTTCCCAAAAGCTGTATTTCTTAAGATTTTGAAAACTTTTTGCAATTCCTTTCCAAAGCCACGAATCAGTGACTTTTATTTTAAAATTATCATCCAGAATATCATCATTAGAAAGATACTTAAGCTTAAGAATGATGGCCCAAAGTGATCAGGGTAAGACACTAGCCTCCATCCTATTTTCGTTATCATCGCTTCATTCATTAACTGAATGTTTCTAAAACCTAAACCCCCTTCAAGTTTAGTTTTACAGATTGGTTGCCAGGCTTTCAAATACAACCCTTTAGAATTCCCATCTTTTCCACCCCAGAAAAAGTCACGCTGCAGAGCAGTGATTTTCTTTAAAGTATACTTAGGTATCCTAAAACAGTTCATCTGATAATTAGGTATTGTTTCAATAACATTTTTAGCTAAGACCCCTCTAACTGCACCAGATATGTTAACGCACTTCCAACCTTTCAGTATACTCGTAATTTTTTCCACTATTGGATCAAAACAAACAATTTTAGAAGTATTTGTGAACAGAGGCGATCCAAGGTATTTATCATCCAATTTTATTTTTTGAACTTTTAAAATTTTATCATAATTCTTTGAAATTTATTTGGCACTTTACTGCTAAAGAAAATACCAGATTTCTGAAAATTTATTAGTTGACCAGATCCTTCACAAAACTTAGTGAAGATGTTGAGAATATTTTTACTCTCAGTCAAATCAGCATTGCAAAAAATCAGACAATCATCTGCAAACAACAGATGATTTATTGGTGGCGCTTTCTTGGTGATTTTGATACCATGAATGAGCCCCTTCTTCTGAGCCAGCAAAAGATAACGAGAAAGCGCTTCCATGCAGAGGATAAATAGGTAAGGAGATAGAGGATCTCCTTGCCTAATTCCTCTAGTGGGTAAAAAATGTTTACCCGGAGAACCATTCAGAAGCACAGCAGAGCTAGTGGTTTCTATACATTGTTTTATGAGATTACACCAATCAGGACCAAACCCCATTTTTCCTAAAACAGCCAATAAGAAATTCCATTCTACCCTATCAAACGCTTTGGACATATCTATCTTTAGACCTAAATAACCTTTTTTCCCTTTTTTTCTTTTTCATGGTATGAATAATCTCATGAGCTACCACTATGTTGTCGGAAATTTGCCTATTAGGAACATACGCAGATTGAAAAGGTGAAATAAGTTTATCCAACAGGGGTTTCATGCGATTAGCAAGCAATTTAGAAATTATCTTATACGTTGTATTACACAAACTTATCGGTCTAAAATGAGAGGCTTCATCTGGCATTTTGGTTTTAGGGATAAGAGAAATGAAACTGTTGTTTAACTCTTTGAGAAGGAAACTAGTAAAAAAAAATCTTTGAACCAAATTAACAATATCCATGGACACCAAGTCCCAGTTTTTTTGAAAAAAAGATAGCTGGAAACCCATCAGGTCCAGGAAAAGAGTTAGGGGCCATATTAAACATAATAGTCCTAATTTCATCATATCCCGGCATCTTCATGAGGGTACAATTATCCTCATTAGTAACCATACAGGGGATATTAGAGATTAGGTTCTCATCAACCATTGGGTTGGAGGTAGCTTCCATATTAGAGAAGTGTTTAAAAAGAACTTCATTAATCTTAGCTCTACCCTCAACCCACAAAAGATTTTCATCTTTTAAAGCACAAATAGTATTCCTAATAGTTCTTGTTCTAACAAGCCCATGAAAATAGCCAGAGTTTTTGTCACACAAACTCAACATTTTATCACCACTTTTAATTTTCAGAAAGGACTCACTTATAGCATACCATTTTTCAACCTCTACGCTAAGAGTTTTCAAAGTTTCATATTTATTGGACAAGTACTGATTATTACTAGCACAATCTAAATCATTTTTAGCTTGTTCAAGTCTTAAGTGAACATTACCAAATTTAGTTTTGTTCCACAGACTAATATTTTTCTTGGCAAAAGACAGTTTTTTAACAACCTTATAAGCTGGAGAGCCATCATGATGAGTTAGCCAGGAATCATTTATAATATCAATGCATGACTCATTTTCTAACCAAGTACCAAAACACTTAAAAGGTTTAGCCCCATCATTCATAACCTGCTTAGTACTCAAGATAATTGGACTGTGATCTGAAGCCATAACACTTAGATGAACCACCTTAGCATCTGGGAACATATCCAGCCATTCCTTGTTAGCTAAAATTCTATCAAGTCTTTTCTCTATTAACTTAGTATCAACTCTGTGATTTGACCAAGTAAACGGATAACCATAAAACCCCACATCTATTAAACCTGCCTGATTAACTGCCTCAACCGATCTCTCTATCTCCAATCTATTTGTTCTTCCTACTCCTTTAGATTCTTCTTTATTTAAAGTAAAATTAAGGTCTCCAATTACCATCCAAGGAATAGTTTTAGCCCTACACATTTGAGTTAGAAAATCCCAAGTTATTTTCTTATTCTGAGAGTTTCCATAAAGACAACTAAGAGCCCAATCCTTATTTGTTATTTGATCATTTATGCAAACGTTGATGTAGAAACTAGACGTCTGAATCGAGTTTATCTTGACCATGTCCAACCAAGCTAAGGAAACTCCTCCAGATTTCCCCATAGGGTCCATAACATGCATATTTCCATATTTAACTGACCTAAACAAACTTTCGACTTTCGACTTAATCTGTTTAGTTTCACTCAGAAAAATCACATCTGGTTGAACTGACTTAACTAAGGCTTTAAAGTGATCTCTAGTGTAATTTTTTCCCACACCCTTGACAATTCCACGACATGATTTTCATACTTCCAAATTGAATGCATTCCTTATACCAGACATAATTATGTAAATTTAATACAGCAATGTCAATCAGATAAATGAAAATTCCACTCTTCTTGTTTCTATGCAAATATCCTTTTATGCAAATAATTAATCCACTAGAGACATGCTTGTCAATTTCAAACCAGACTTCTACATTCTTTAAATGAAATAAGACATGCTTAAACTCATTAACCTTTATAACATTCATGTTCTTGTAATTGCAGATGAAAGTAAGAGTAATAGATGTTATCTGAGAGTGTACCTGGTTGTTGTTATGAGCAGAGAGTATCATCTCATCACTGATTCCAACAGCTTGGTTCAGGCATAGACTTGCAGGCAATTCATTGACGTATTCATTGAACATATCGAAAGGGTCATCATGATGTTGAACAGGAATACTAATCATTTGAGGATTAGCCAGAATTATATTGGAATCATCATCTTCACCATTCCAAAGAGAGGGAGAAGGAAAAAGCATATTAAGAATAGAATCAGATAGATTACTAGCACAATTGTCAGATTTTGAAAAGCTAGAAAATTCATTTTTGCAATAAAATTCCTTTAAAAAAGTCTCACCATGTAGCATAGATTTCTGATCAACCTTAGACTTTTTGCCAATCACATCCACCACAGGATCCTTCCTTTTGTACTTCCTCTTCTTTCTTTCAGGTTCCACTATGTTTACGGAGAAATCCAAGAGATTTCCGACTTTTAATTGGTACTATTTAGCTTCATCTAGTCGCTTGATCGCCTCCTCCGGATCCACCTTATTACCCCCTTCGCAGATTACTAAATTTCCATTAGAGTGCCCATCTTTCAAAGTATAGGAGATAATCTCATTCACTGGGTCAGCAACACATTTAGCTTTCCCTTTGATTATGTTCCTCTCATCAGCCATTTTCTTATCTTCCAATCTTCTTGTTGTTTTAACACCATTTCATCCGCAATGAGGGTTAACTCCCCTGAATTCATCCCCATATCTGCAGGAAGTAACCCTTTAGAAGGAGGTAAGACTGCCTCACAATCTCCATGAACAGCCACTGAAACTTCCTCATCAATTTCTGCTATCGAATCTCTAGCTTCCTCAAGTTGAAAAGCAGTGATTGTTGCTTTGCTTACCCCATGATTACTCATATCTACATGTCCACTATGACCCACATGACCAACATCCATCCAGGCTTCAGCACCATCTTCATTGGCAGGTGGAGATTCATTCACCATAACTACTTCACCCTCATCACAAGGTTCCACTGTAAGACACGTCTATGAATCGAACCCGTAACATTTATCTTTATTAACATTTTTACTGTCTTATGATCCGGAGATAGACCCATCGACTCAGCAAAACCACACAATTCACCCACTGCAGAAGCCATAACTCTATACGCTGCTGGAGCTAAGAACTGATTAGGAATTCTGCACATAAACACAATGAATAACTCATAATCCATATTGATTACTGCACCAAATTGGAAGCCAAGACTTGGAATTTCAATTAGCACTACCAGATAACCATCCAACACCCATGGTCCATCATCTTTGATTCTCATTATATCTATTTCAGATCCAAACTTGTAGAGATGTAAATTTAATCTAGCTCCAAATTTCTTGATACTCACTTCTCTGAACATAGGCCAATTTTCTCTTACCAGTTTTCTCACTCTGCTTGTAGAGATAGTAATAGGACTACAAATTCTTCCCAACATGCTTAAACTGTAATCTTCTTTCTCTTTTTCCAACACCATATGCTTATCTAGGAAGACTATAGGTTCAATAGCACTTTCTATATTCATGTTATTCTTCATATTGATAGCTAAAGTATCCACAATATCAGATGAGGACTCAGGGTTTTGAAAAACTTATTTAAGGGTTTAGAAGGAGAAGCCATAAGATGGAAGATGACTTTGAAAAAATTCTATGGATTTAATTGATATTTATACTTGAAGAAATTAGTTCCCCATATGACTATGATACCAACTAAGTTTAGACACAACCATTGAAATAAGATCAGAATTAGGTGAAATTGGGACATGGCCCTGAGATCTGTAACAGTACTAAGAGGCATGGGTTAAATCTAACAAAGATGCCAAACCAGGGAGGGAGAGAGGAAGATTAAAGCATAAAAAACCAAACAGAAAGAGAATCAAATTGGAACCAGACTAAAGTTAAGGAATCAAATACAATCACAACCAAAAAGAGGAAACCAGACACAATAGAAAATCAATCGGAAACCAAAGAGCCAAAAGAGACAGACAAAACAAAGATGGAGGAAGATTTAACACACAAACAGGATATAGAGAGAAACAGATCACCCAATTGATATCTTCAATGATACTTCAAATCAGCCTGAAAATCGCACAACCAACCACTATACCAAACCAGTAAGGTTAGGAAAAGAGAATAAGAGAGAAAACCTTACCTGTACGTGATGATAACTCTATGTTTCAACAACCAGAGAAGGAAGAACACTCAAACACCACACTGAAATCTCAAAGAAAGACTACTGAACCTGCTAAACCTTCCCACTACGCTGAAATCACTGAGAAAATAGAGAATGAAACCTAATTTTGACCACAGTCAACGCCCAAAAAATCGCGCGAAAAAACACTATTTCAGACACTCTCTCTTTTCCGTTGAGAAAACAAAACGATGTATCAAAACGGCAAAGTGAGACTTGTCAATCAACATTCTATTATGGTTGCTTAGGTGGTTTTCTCTGCTTTTGACATGTCTCTAAACTTATTCTACTCTCCCAATTGCTCAGCTAACACAATTGTGTAAGTTTAAACTTTATAAAGTCGGCATTAACATTTTACACCCTAGATAGTGGCCACAATTACCCTAATCACTCACCAAAGTTAGTTCTTATGCTACTTGACGTTAAGACATTGCTTTTAAAAGTTGTTTTTGCTATTTGTTAATAGCCTTTCTTATAATCGATCTACCAAGAACCAACTAAAGAAAATTGATGATGTTATTACCACACCACTTGCATTATATTATCATCAGCCAATCCCATTCGTTCGATTTCATAGGGATTCGCTTCATACGTATCTCGATCACAACCGACGATGAAGCAATATGATTAAAAAGTGATGCATTATATGTGGATATTGACTTCTTAATTAGTTTAATGGAGATCTTAATTTCCTTTATGTTAGCCACTAATCTTGATGGGTTTGCCACCAATAATGTTTTAAGTTATAAAAACCAAAAGAAAGTATTTGATTAGTGCTTGTAATAGAGAAAATTAGTCATTTTTGACCAAACAAAGTTCTTTATCTTTCCCTAACTTACTTTTTTGATTAGTTGTTAATTTCTAAAGAAGCAATTATGGGTTCAAATTTCTCATTTGAGAACTTTTCAAGGCATAAACTTAAGATCATCCACTATCTGATTAGAGTCAATAGCAGAATCTTTCCGCATCGACATATATTCTTTCACGGCCACACAACATAGATATGGGCATATTGTTGAATATATGCTAGTACCACTCCTAAGGGTATGTAAAGTGAATTTTAGGGTATCATTGTATACTTGATTTATCTGGATCTGACTCAATATGTTTGTTTTTTGAGTTAGATCTGACTCAAAAACATATATTTATATATATATATATATAGGATCCGCATGGACTCAACCACATCAGCTGTGAATGGGGACGTTAAATATCAAAAACGGGACCCGTAGAACCACTGTTCAGAAAATCAATGAAAATTTATTTATCGCAAAAATGGGCCCAACTCCTTGCTATTATTTTTCTTTTACTAAGTTAAAAGAAATAGTTAAAAGAGAAATGCATTTCTCATAGAATTTGTGATTTAAAATACCGAAGATGCTTATGAAGATTGAGATATGGTCACGGTTTTTGGCATGTGAAGACTGAAGAGGCATGTAAAAGGTCCATAAAATCAATGCTGCTAATTGGAGTACCATTTTGCTTGGGGTGTACCAGATTGTAAATAAGACAAAACATGTTTTGGTAAGAGATTGGTACACCCCCAAACATAATGGTACCCCGTACCCCCATTAGCAGCATTGCATAAAATCACTCGGCCTAAAAGATGCATGGACTCTAAAGACCAAAATGAAAATCAAGTTTTACATTTGCAGCTGCAAGGAGAACACTCGTGCCGTGCGACCCTCGTCAAAACCAAAGATGTTCGATAATGGACAGTAGATAAGACACGTTGGGATTGAGTGCAATGTTGTCTTTTTTTTTTCCTTTAATGTCGACAGACAGTGGACAATGGAATGTACCTTCACATGTAGACGAATCAATCAACATTATGGCTGTTTTTATGTTATTCTTATTCGATATCTTTTTTTTGTTGCACATAATACTACTTAAGATTTTGTACGTCAAAAATGGACACAAATAGAGGTGTAAAACGTGCCAGTCCGGCACACGAAGTCGCGTGCCATGTGTCGTGCTGTGCTGTGCCAACGATTTAAACGTGTTGTGTTTTACTAGTCAAAAGCTAGGCACAACACAGCCCACGGGCACAGCACACGAATAAACGTGCTGTGCCGTGCTGGCACACGTGTTATAAACAATTTGAAATCACT
>JAJJMB010013564.1:1434820-1483247 GCA_023531105.1 Papaver atlanticum | reverse complement strand
TTTTTTTTTCTTAAATGTCGACAGACAGTGGACAATGGAATGTACCTTTATATGTAGACGAATCGATCAACATTATAGCTGTTTTTATGTTATTCTTATTCGATTTCTTTCTTTTTTTGCACACAATACTACTTAAGATTTTGTACGTCAAAAATGGACACAAATAGAGGTGTAAAACGTGCCGGTCCGGACACGAAGTCGTGTGCTTCACGTGCCATGTGCCGTGCTGTGCTTGCCAACGATTTAAACATGCTGTGCTTTACTAGTCAAAAGCTAGGCACAGCACAACCCAGGGCACAACACACAAATAAATGTGCTGTGCCGTGCTGGCACACGTGTTATAAACAATTTGAAATCACTTAATGGTATACATTAAGTCGGACATTATTACGAGAATCTAAATAGACAACATATCATTTGATTTTTTTTCAAGTAAAATCAACAAATTTATTCAATAAAAAGAAATAGCCCATCAAATATAAAATTGGATCATTATCATGTAAATTAATGTTCTAGTCACTTATAGGTAAGGACATTATAACAACGATATTGATATATATTTTCCAAATATTTAGGTTTTATATGTGTTGTTATTAAAATAAGCCAGCATAAAATGTCAGAAACTAGCTAGAATAGTGACTCTTTTGTGAAATATACACAAAATGTGATGTATTATGCCTTGTTATATGGTGTACTTGTGCATGCTATGACGTGCTTTCTTAACGTGTTGTGCTGGGCTGGGCCATGTGCTTATCCGTGCCGCGTGCTGTGCTACTGTACCGATTAGGCTAACCCAACACAGCTCACGAAACTAACGTGTTGGGCCGTGCTGGGCTAAATCACGTGCTAGGATGGGCTGGGTTGTGCTCGTGCTGCCCAGTTTACACCTAAACAACCTTTGAAAACCTTTTTTCCTCTTGTTGTTTCGGACACCTTTATTTGTTGTCGATAACTTAACCCTTTTTTTTTGGGTGCAAGTCTTTTTATTAGTCTAGAATCGACCACGTTTCTTGCTACCTCAAATTTGTGAGGCTCTAATTCTTTCTCCCATCGCAAACCATCATCGAACCAAATCAAAAATGTATTCCCAAGCAGTATCTAAATAGATTTTTACTTGGTTTAACTTTCACATCTGAGATTAGGTGATTTATGTTTATGAACCGTTCATTTTTGCCATTTTCACTATGAGCAAGTTATATGGTGGAGAAATTCCAAGTTACATGTATGTATGTATGCATGCATGCATTTCGAATAGATCATAAAAAAGCAAGTCTAATGACAGAGGGTTGCAGGCCGGTCGGGAAAAGAACTCAAGATACTAAACACTCCAAAATCATCAAGAGACTTGATGCTCCATCTTAACCACAAGATCACCGGTCAGAATATGAACTCAAATTACCGAAATCTCCAAAATCATCGGATTGAGACGTTTTTGGGTGGATGTCACAATATCTTCCACACAAATCTTTGGGAAATGGTTTGATAAAATTATACTCACCTATTAAACTTGAACTTTCATAAATCTTTCGCACTCCCAACATATGATATGATCTAATAACGTTTTTGGATACCAAAAACATAAATCAAAATTCATAAAAAGTTATTTTATGCTTTTAAAAGTCATTTTGAAACTCAATACCCAAAATAAATTCTTAAAAGTAACTTCTAACTGCATATCCAAACAGCCTATAAGCGTTGCCACTTTCAAACAGTCAAACCCTCGTGCAGAATTAATAATTCACGTAGATTTTGAGTAATTTTTACTTTACATTAGTTTTCATTTACCGAGTATTTAAGCTACAAGATCCAAGAGAAATACTAGAAAATTGCAACACTTTGAAATCCTAGTTTAAATGAATCAAGTCACTTCATCATTAGTCACAGGTGCAAGGGCTGTAAAAAAAAAAAAACTCTATTTTACTATGTTCACATATTAGTAACATTGATTTGAGAAATTAGCCCTAATTCTAGGAAAAATGATCGAAAGTGATTAGGATATTCCAGTTTTGCGTGAGGTCTATATTTTCCATGGCCCCTCAAGTGTGCCATATGTAGACGAACAAGCAAAATCGTAAATGGCAAACTTCTTTTTTTTGGTGCTCGTACGATTGCAATTACAATCCGGACATTTCAGGATCAACTTTGGACGATCAAAACTAAGATGCTTTTCTCGCAGATAGCGTCTTGCACATACATTCTTAAACTTTTGTTTTGGATGTATTATGACTTTTGCAACACAACCACAAGCACACCAACATCAACTTTGCAACTTGCAAGTTGATGATAGAAAAGGAAGGTGATATCAATGAGGGTCACACATGCATGATGCAACATAGATAGTGCACCCCACCATTGGATCTCAGACAAAATCACTCCTTACGTATGCAACGGCAACCTCCATAGTACATTTATAACTATGCCATCTCCACTAATCAAGATATGAGCTTAGGTAATATGTTTGACACGTGTTGGATGCCCATGGAATGAGGAGTATATTAGGTGGAAACTAAAAAAACTAATTTAAAAAACTTTTCTACCGCTTTGAAAACAAGCCGGTGAAAATACTATCACTTTTGGGATGTAGGCATCATCTCTCAAAAGAGTAGAGATTTTGGGAGAGTCTCTCAAACTCCCTACACTCAAAACACCAAACTCTCTCAAACTCCCTACACTCTCTTACACTCCCTCAAAATCCCCAAGATCCAAAATACATTAAACTCCCTCCAACTCACCTGTGGACTAAGTATTTTACCGTGTTTCAAAAGGTATTCTCAAACGCAATGATGGAGAAGGACCAATGGGGGTGATTAGGGTGCTCAAGCCACCCCAAAATCAAAATCTATTTATAGCCCATTTAAAAAAATGAAAATCTAGTCTTTCTTTAATATTTTAGCCTACCTAAATTTTGAAACCTACTTTTATCATCGGCGCAATGTCAGCAAAATTCAAATTAGGTTATAAATGTCGATACCTATTGATTTTATTACGAGTAAACATGATACTTGGTGGTTGAATACCAATTGCAGGCAATATAGTGAATTTCGGATCTCGATCTTATATCGCCAGGATACATTGACAATTTTATTTTGGTGTGATTTTTGGTCAGTTTTCGAATGTCCCGTCTCCAACTTAGGGCTTTTAGGGGTCATTCGGATTACTTATAATAAAATTTCCATTATTCTCCCCAACTCATCAATTTGTCTTGGCTTGGTATCGTCTCGGAGAGATTGAGAGATTCATCACAGCATGGACAGAGGTTGGAAATCTCGATAAAATTATAGCATAGATGACCGGTGTTTGCATCTTTTACAGGTCATGTGTAAAAGAAAGATTTAAATTTGCCACTATTCTACATTTTTCGCTGCCTTCCTAGTTCCTATTGTGCGTCTAGGCGGAGTTCTTCGGGCATCCCTTGGGAAAAATTGTAGGTCAACATCCGAAAACATGCCCAAAGGGCAACTAAATTTACGGAAACCATAACAAAGTATGTGAACATTTAAATTAATTTTGTTATATTTGTAGAACGAGTCATACCTTATGTTTTTGAGTTATACAACCTCCGATTCTGGAAAAGAAATACTATCACTTTTTCACAAACGTCGGTAATATTTTTTCTTTCGTAATTAAAAAGAGAAAAAATAAAATGAAAATAATATTGTCCATGATAACACAAGGTAAACCCGAATTGTTAACTGGTTTCAAAGGTTAAAAAGATAACTTTATTGTAAAAGCAGATATGCTTTTATGGTATATATAGGCGCGTGTATCCTAATATTTTGATACCAATGTGAGCTAACTACGACATTATAAACGTTCATCATGTAACAATCCTAGTTTGGTGTAAATGCTTCTAGATCAACTTTACCGGCAACATCGGTCGACCCACTTTCATTTGCAATTGCTTCCGATCCATTTTTGCTCCACTGTTTGAAGTATAGTTAACGTCGCCAACCCAGTCCTGCTCGAAATTGTTGCTAATTCAGTTTCGCGCAGCTGCTGCAAGTTCAATCTCGTTCATAATAACAGGTAGTGTGACGGAGAGGAAAATTACACTTCTGGAGTAATGTCCCAACATGCCGAAATTCCCCAATGCGCTACTCGTAAGGAATTGACCGGACCGTAAAGCTTCAAAGATCATCAAGCAAATACACGCTGATTTGCAATTGAAAACATGCTTCGCAAGCATGTTGCCTTAAACGTAGCTTCCACGTCGTTCGTACTTATCCTTGTTCTGCGAAGGGTGCAAGACCATAAGACTAATTTTTATGCATTTTGCATTCGTCCCAGTCGGCTTCCAAGTCATGTTCAGGCATAAGACATTGTGTTGGACTTGCACATAGGCCATTGCTATCCTATTTTCAGCTTCATTTCTTCACTTCGACATTAAGTTGAAAGCATGCACTATCTTGCTCTTGCCATGGATGCATCAGCCATGCTCATGTCATCCTTTCCTTGCATCATTCCCATACAAGATTAGTGTTCTTTCCTTGCTATGATCAATTTGCAATTGGTGCCTGCTTACGTCGAATGACATGATAAGAAGTATGAGCATTCAAGGAATATACTTCAACTACCTCAGAAAGTATTGCAATAATATATCTTATCTCACATTGCCGAGCCAGATGATATGATTTACCAAAATGTCGCAATCACCAGATGATGTGGCAAGGTGTTGGACCACAAATGATGCAACTCATTGTGGATGCTTATGTACCCCACTCATTAACTCGAAGAGATAAATTTCCGACCATAGTTCAATCGAGTCGGGACTAACAACTAAAGCCAACACGTGTTGCAATGCCAAAGCGAAGAAAAGCTTAGTTCGTATAGGCAGAAGGGTCCTTTGCAAACGATGCACAAGATAGTGCATCACAGAACTTTTTGTCCGAATTCATCATTATGGTGCATTCTTGGTTTTGCAATGTAACAACAATCTCGAGTACGCAATGCATCATAATGATGTTTTTGCATCATATATTTTTTACCAGCTAAGCTTTATAGCTCAGTAGTGCCCTTTTCCTTGATGCACCTTTAACCAACACCCTTTCCCTATTATGTCTTGTTGGCATTTGTACAACTATAAAAATGGGTAAGGATGGACATGTACCAAGTCCACCTGCTTTCGCAACAACAATTTTCGGATATTATGCATCATAATGGTGCAATTTTAGTTTTTCGCTAATGCTCGACTTGCGAACTGCGTCACAGTAGTGTGATTTCGCTCTTGGCCATCATCCCACTTTCGTGATGCATCATGATGGTGCGATATCTATTCTGGGCTAACATGCCCTAAACACGCAACAAAAGATTGAGATGTAGGCATCATCTCGTTCAATGACGCTCTTTGAGCACGCATCATCCGAAAAAGTGCGAAGAGTTATAGCCAGTCCGCCGGTCCATTTCCCAAAATCCTAAAAAAAGTTCTGGTTTAACTACTTGATGACTAAGTTACCATAGGTAAATACAGGGGACGTAAAACCTAAAAAGTACAACATCTAACCCTTAAAACTCATGGAAGAAATTCTTACTTATTCAGGCATACATGCTTCTGATAATCACTTATTTTTTCTCCGCATGTTCATCTCATCTTATTTACCAGGAGAAGAAGATCAACCATCAACATCATCATCATCGAGATTGTTCGCAGTGAAAAGTAATTCAGTTTTACCCAAGCAATAGGGCATTATTTTAGAATTTTTCTTATAGGCATCAAATTCTCAGGGCCTGACCCTGAAGTTTCATATGGTATTTCTAAGCATCATAATATTTTTACTAAACCAATCGAATAATGCAGACCCGTCTATATTCGATGCTATCCATTTCGGAAATATCAAGAATCGCTAGATTAGTCAAGTTAAGGAAAACAAGAACTATACAAACTCAAAACATATCTTGTTTATTCCATAATGATTATGATTATATGCTTACGACAAAGTTAAATTAGAGGATTAGATTAAACTAATTATTAATCATATAATTAATTAATGTATTGCATCATTCCACTAGGTAGCCAGCCCCTCTCTACCTCCACTTTGATTAATTATGATTAGTGTAATTGTCATGTTCAACCATACAATATTATCCATCAAGTCCAAACCATCAGAATAGGTACTTGTGGGTGACTCCAATACAAAAATACTAGAAGAAAAAGAACAACAACTAAAGAAAGATATTAGCTCCTGCAAGTACAAAAGGATTCATTGACAAGTAGTAAAAAATACACATACCCACAACTAAATGATACTTATTTACCTAATTTTGTATCAGTGTGTCTTCATTCCGGTCAATTTTTGATAAGAATCACATGACCTTTCGGTAACGGCTTTTAATTACTCCGGCCTTTGCCTTCTCCCTTTGGGTTTACGTCGTTTTGATAAATATACTTTGTTTCAAGCTTAAACCAATCGATAATATTGATCTACAAGTATCTTGATTAACATTGAGTTATCCAAATATATCATAAAATGAATTGGAAAAAAAAAAACATGATGATCAATGCTTTGATTACTTAGATTATGACATTCATCCCAACGGATATTGTTGCCTCGAAAGTCTAGGGTGCCAATATGAAGGTCTATAGTGTTAATATGAATGCTTAACGCGTTAGCGGTGGCAAGTAAATGGTTGGCAACACAGGGAACATGACTAAGTATACAAGTATTGTTGCAACTGGTAATCTAGTTTGATTCCATATTAGTCCCAGTGAAATGGTCAAGTTAATAATCAATATTTGACATCATTTGTTGAACAAATCACATAATTACAAACATCTAATCATGAATATTCTGAGTGGGCAATATGAATCTCCTTTAATCAACTTAATTATTAGTTAATTCTTGATTGGTTGCTAATTAATAGATATTTCATCAACTCTGTTCAAAAGAAAAATCTTGAATATTTATTTAAACAAGATTTCATTTGAGTTCTTTTATTTTGTGAAAGCAACCCTTTTTTTTAACCAATTAATTATCATTAAATTGTTGTCATGCAAAATAAAAATCACATCGATTAAATTATGACAATTCTCATCCATTTGGGTTGTGATTAGTGAATAACATCTAGGGTTAAAAGTTGAATTTTTGATTATTTTTTTTTTAAAAAAATTTGGATTAAAATTGTGACAATTCTCAATCAAAGTTAATGTTGCACCAACCCTATAAATGATTTACACATTTATGGCAAATCTTGGATATACCCTTGTAAACTCCACTATTCCTGATATATTAAATACGTATATATCTATAGTACAATGATCAATAATAAAGAGGAGACCAAAACCAACAAAAATAATCTCGCGAAGTACAATTAAGGGGTTCTTAAACCTAATCAATCATCAACTGAAAATCTTAAAAATATTATCGAAAGTACGAAGCAACAGAAGTAATGTTGCATAGAGGAGATTTGAAGATCTTCTCTTCAATCATAAAAATGCAAAGCATCGAGAGCGTGAGAAGCACAACAAAACGGCAATAATGTTTTTGTTTTCGTTTAACGAGTAACTATTTTTTGATGTAGCTTGTCTTTTTATTTTAATAATAATATAGTAGGTTCGAACTCAAATTATTAATATCATCACACAATGATTTTACCGCTATATTTTAATGACATCGGTTTTAAACTGATTCTTAATTATTAAACTGAAACTTAAGAATTTCAGTTGTAATTTGTTTTTCCTTAACAATGATAGTAACATTCTTGTGAAACCAATGGATACGCCAAGTGAAAACTATAATACTTTGTTGTCGGTCAATGATAGTTACTATGGTTTAAACTTTGAACCTTCGGTATCTATCTAGACAAGGGGTTTTGAGTCCATATAATGACATTTTTGAGGAGATTTTGTAGATTACACACAAAAACTAAGGATGTTTTAGAAAAGAGAAAAAAGAACATTTTGTAATTAACAAATGAATTTTCTCTTTAAAGATTTTAATCTTAGTTTAAAACATGTGGGTTGCCCAAGTTGGAACTAATGGAGTAATATTCAGTTAATCAACTCATAGAATCAAAATTATGCACATGACAACTTGAAATTCTGTCCCCTTTCCATCAACCCACTAACTATGTGAGATTTTGAGACCAATTATTTTCGACGGCTTCAATAGTTTTTCACATGTAATTAATTACTAAGACCGGTTTCATCCACCAGACCCTATGGATTTACAGGGAGAGAGGGTTAGGACCGTAACCGACAGTAATAACATGTCTTACTGTCGTTTTTCTGATTCAATTGACTCGTCTAAATCTATATTATTACATATGGTTCAAAAACTATTAAAGAATGAAATTAG
This sequence comes from Papaver atlanticum, assembly GCA_023531105.1. Lineage (NCBI taxonomy): Eukaryota > Viridiplantae > Streptophyta > Magnoliopsida > Ranunculales > Papaveraceae > Papaver > Papaver atlanticum. The sequence goes on along the minus strand of JAJJMB010013564.1, from coordinate 1,474,956 downwards.
CAAATGCTGTTAAATCCAGTAAGATATGTGCTCGACGAGTCAGGTACAAAATGATATCTGAGTCAAATATTTCAGAATTTAAGATCCGAGTCAAACCTCTAGCCAGATATTAGAAAAATGAAAAAACAAACAATTTGACATCTGATTTTGGCCGAATCAGATGTCTAGTTAGATTTAGACTCCGAATCAAACCCAAACAAACAAGGTGTAACAAGTTTTTTTTTGGACTCAGCTGGCTCGTCTGAATTTATTATACTTGGATTTGATTTATTGTATTTGACTAATGCGTTATTAAAAAATAAAGTTATAGAAGATTTTCAAATCAAGACAAATATGTGCTGAATGAATCAAGTAGAAATGATACCTGACTCAAACACCTCCGAATTAGATGGATGACCTGAGACAAACCTTGAGTCAGACATCAGGAAAAAAAACACAAACAATTTGACATCTGACTCATATCAAGTCAAGATGTACACCGAGTCAGACCTTCACTTCAACAAAAACAAAGCCATCTGCATTCTGACATCAGATCGAGGCAGATAACGAATTAGATTTGGATCCCGAGTCTAATCCAAACGAAAACAAAACTACAGTAAAAACTCCATATATTGATACTCCATATATTAATAAACTCTATATATTAATAAAAAATCATAGTCCCAACTTGGGCCCGTTATAAATAATAATAACCTCCACATTTTAATATCAATAGATTTTTCTAGGTCCCGTCATAAGGAATTTACCTCCATATATTAATATAATCGTCACTGTTGGAAACTTATGGATCTTGTTATATTGAAACTTAAGATGAAATAAAATACTAATTTATAGTTGTTTGAGTAAATGATGTAATTTTTGGATGTCATGGCATCTTTTGATTTGCGGATACGTAAGACCTCATTACTATAGACACTTTTTTGTTGAAGCCAAAACATTTCCAACTTGTCAAACATGTTTAAAGTTTCTTGGGATGAAACTTTTGATACATCAATACTATCATCATCAGGATTATCTCCCTTTGCTTCTTGTCTAATTCCATTGATGATTTCTTCTTTGGTTAAAGCATATACGACTTGTTGCTAATTTGGATGATTAAGGAAGACATCCATATCCATTATCACTTACATACTTTGAATTAACAAAAAAATCATTTCTTTCGGTATACCTCCCTATATTAATAAACTCCATATATTAATAATTTTTTGAAGTCCCAAGGTTATTAATATATGGAGTTTTTACTGTATCTGCATTCTGGAGTATTTGATCTAGTCAGATACCGAGTCAGATTTGGACCCCGAGTTAGAACCAAACAAACAAGGTGCACAGCCTAGCTGGGGGACACTTATGAGGCAAGATGGAACCATTTTTGCCAGTGGTTTGGAACCCTGATTATGGTTTTACTTGGCGGTTATAAACTTCAAATTTTTGTAGTTATGTGTACTACTGGGTTTACCCGCTACATTTGTTTTCTTGTGTGTTTACTATTTTTGTCTTTTTTTTATTTGTTTTCCACTGAAAGTTTTTTAAGTGTTTTCTAATGCAAGTAGTAGTAAAATACAACTTACACAAATAGATTCTATCAATGTGAAGAAAGAATTGGAATTACAACCAGTCTTTGCCAGTCTGCCATTACCATCTCAAATCTCTCTCTTTCTCTCCCTCTCCGGAAACAGACAGTCCAGAGGAAGAAGAATAAGGAGAAGATGATGTCTTGTTCTTCATCACCAGAAGAAGAAGAAGACATTAACTTAAAGAATTTCTTCTCAAAATCTCTAAACATGGAGAGTAGTAATAATAGATATCCATTCATGGATCTTGATTCAGTTGACCTTGATTCATCTTCATGGTCTTCATTTGATATGTTTCCATTAATCTCAAATCAATTCCTTGGAAATCATCATCAACCTTCTACTTCTTCTTCTCAATTTCTTCTTTCTCTGAACACTTCACTTTCTCCTCCTCATCATAATCCTGTCAATCCAGGTTTATCAATTGAAACACCTTCTTCTCCTTTATGGGTTTTCACAGATTTTGAGGACAAATCTTCTGCTGCTGGTGGTGGGGGTGATGGTGGTGGTGGTGGGCTTGTTCCTAACTCCTCTAATGGTGGTTTTCAACTCACAAATCACCCTAAATTTTTATCCAGTAAGTTTTTCTTTCAGAATTCAACTCTGGGGTTTGCTTAATTTGTATAAAGTTTGCATCTTTCTATGAATCTGATTCAAAAATTAGTCACTTTTTAGGGTTAATTTCACTAATTTTGCTTCAGTCATATGTTGATTTCAGTCTTTTCCATTACAAATTTGGCCATTAAAAGACTCCCTTCTGCTGTTCTTACCCAAATTTCATTGACAAGCAATGCAATTTGGTGTGTTTTGCTTGTTCTATATTTATATGAATTGTGGAAATTGTTTGGTTATTATAGTTGAAACTAGGTATTTTGTCTTTGGCTGTTTTAGGTAGAATGATAAGATTTGGAAACAGTAAACTCATTACATAAAGTGAGCTCATCAACAAAAATAAAAAAGTAAACTCATTTTAGGACTTTGTCATAAATCTGAATGCGTGATCATTTCGATTGACAAGTAGAGCGCTTACTTTAACTCGAAAAGTTTCCGTGTTGTATCGAATGAATTTCTGTCTCTAACAAAGTGACTAAACAATTCAGGTAATACCGATTCAATGATGGAAAAACATCTTGGGCAACTTGGTGGGAAGGAGGGAAAAAAGAAGCTGTTTTCGGCGGAGGGACCGGATGAATCTTGTGTCATGAAAGAAAGGATGATGCAAGCACTAAGGTACTTCAAGGAATCTATGGAGACGCAGCAAGTCTTGGCACAGGTTTGGGCTCCGGTCAAAAAAGGTGATAAATATGTACTTACGACTTCTGGACAACCCTTTGTACTTGATGCGCACAATAACGGGCTTCTTCAGTATAGAACGGTTTCGTTGATGTATATTTTTTCTCTTGATGGAGAGAGTGATCGAGAATTGGGGCTTCCCGGTCGTGTGTTTCGGCAGAAGTTGCCAGAATGGACTCCAAATGTACAATATTATAGCAACAAAGAGTATCAGCGACTTACTCATGCTTTGAATTATAATGTTCGCGGAACTTTGGCTTTGCCTGTCTTTGAAACTTCTGGGAAAAATTGTATTGGTGTTATCGAGCTTATAACGACATCCCATAAGGTGAATTATGCTCCTGAGGTTGATAAAGTTTGCAAGGCTCTTGAGGTTGGTGATGTTCTTATCTTTGTTTTTCGTTAAATACATCTTAATTTTGCTTCTTCTTGTATATTATCATCTGACGGCCATGTAGAGATCTCCAAGGGGTCAGAAAAAATGTCACAGAGACCGACTTTTTCATGATCCATGTCTGCGATTTCTCAAACTAATTTTTTGTTTCTACGTTATTTTGCCGTCTGTAACATAATTTCAGTTCCCTTGCAGGCAGTAAATCTTAAAACCTCCGAGATAATGGATTCTCCAAGTGTTCAAGTGAGTTAACTGATATTCGAATTCCCACATATGTGTTCTGAATTTGCTATATACTTCTTGCTCACAGTATGCATTTTTGTTTCTCTTTGAGACTAGATATGTAACGAAGGTCGTCAAAATGCACTGGCTGAAATCTTGGAAATACTGACAGTGGTGTGTGAGACCCACAAATTGCCTATGGCTCAGACCTGGATTCCTTGCAGGCATAGGAGCATTATTGCCCATGGTGGTGGTGTTCAGAAGAGTTGCACAAGTTTTGACGGTAGCTGCATGGGACAAATCTGCATGTCTACAACTGATGTAGCCTTCTATGTCATTGATCCTCACATGTGGGGTTTCCGGGATGCTTGTTCTGAGCATCATTTACAGAATGGACAGGGGGTCGCAGGAAGGGCATTTTTGTCCCTTGGTTCATGTTTCTCCCGAGATATCACCAAGTTTAGTAAGACAAATTATCCCCTCGTTCACTATGCTCGCATGTTCGATTTACGTAGCAGCTTTGCAATTTGCTTGCGTAGTGCTCACACAGGGACAGATGATTATATCCTAGAGTTCTTTCTACCTCCTACCATCGTCGAGACCAGCCAGCAACAGGCTTTTCTTAGCTCTCTCTTTGCCACAATGAAGCAGCATTTCCGAAATCTGAAGGTTGCTTCTGGAAAAGATTTGGAAGAAGAGGAGAGATCCATTGAAATTATCGAAGCATCTGTAGAACATAAATGTGATCCAAAACTTGAAATATCCCCTGTGACTAAATTTGCGCCAATGCAAAATGGATTGATGAATAAGGCAGGAGGTGTTAATCAGTCAGATTTGTTGGAAAAGCGGTTCCCGGTGGAAAATGATGCTAAGAGGAAGGTGGAGTATCTAAATACCGTTGATGTGAATCACGGTTCCCATTCTCCTTCTGGCAATCAAGAAGTTAAAAAAACAACAGAGAGAAGGCGGGGCAAAACTGAGAAGTGTATTAGTCTAGATGTTCTCCAACAATATTTTTCTGGCAGTCTTAAGGATGCCGCAAAGAGCCTCGGGGGTAAGCCATTTATTTCTTTCTCCTTATTTATCAAGTACTTTTCACGGGCTTTGAGTTTCTTTATCTCGAAAAAAATAAATGAAATGGCTACTCTTACTATGGTTAATGGTTTTACAGTTTGCCCAACCACCATGAAACGCATTTGTAGACAGCACGGTATCTCTAGGTGGCCATCACGAAAGATCAACAAAGTTAATCGCTCCCTCTCAAAGATCAAGCGTGTGATTGAATCTGTACACGGTGGTGAAGGAGCATTCGATCTGACTTCTCTCACATCAAGCCCATTACCTGCTCCAGTTAGTTCTCCCTCCTGGCATAGTGACCGCAAAGAACAATTTCCAGGTTCTAAGCCTCTTATAGAATCACCTAGAAGAATGACCCCAGGAAATGAGGAACAGTGCGATACAAAGAACATTATCGAACCTCGCAAGGGTGCAAAGAGATCAAAAACAGGGAGCAGTTCAACAGATGACAGTGCAGGTACTCCTACTTCTCATTTGTCATGCCAAGGTAGCCCTGCCAATAATGAAGTCACACCGTCAAAGGATCTATTTGTTTCGTCTATTCAGGAACATGGTCAAGATACCCGTAATTCCTTTGGTATGCCGTTTCAACCATTCCGAGAAATAAATTTATGTGCTGCCTACACGACTCCTGATGTTCGTATGACGACAGAATTGCAACCGGTTCCTAGTGGATTGCTGACCAAGGACTCGGCAAGTTGTGCAGATTTGAGAAACCTCTCCAATTTGGCACTAGAAAGTTACCCGGATGAAAAATTCTTGAAATCTACCTGGACGAATCCAATCTGTTTTACTAATCATTCTTCTCCTCCAGAGACGATGAATCCTGCTCAGATAATTCACAGCATCAGAACAAAACAAGATGTCAGGACTGTGAGCGTAAAAGTCAGTTTTAAAGAAGCCATCATCAGATTTCGAGTCTCTCTAATGGCTGGACTTACAGAGTTGAAAGAAGAAATAGCCAAGAGGCTACGCTTAGAAGTGGGTACTTTCGAAGTCAAGTATCTAGACGATGACCATGAATGGGTTTTACTATCTTGTGATGCTGATTTACTAGAGTGTTTTGATATTTCAAAGTTATCGGGTGGACATGTTATCAGATTGTTGGTTCATGATGCAATGGGCAGCTTCGAGAGCTCCTGCGAGAGCTCAGGAGATTAACTCAACAAAGAAGAAGAAGCTTATTGTAGATTGTAAATCAGGTGAAAAAAATTTGTAGTATTTTTACTCATGCGAGTGAGTGGACATGCGAAACTGTAGATTTAGGCTTTGTAATCCTGTCCCAGTGGTTATTATAACAATTCTTTCAAAACTCCTCTCCTATAACTTTTGTATGATTGCCTTTCTTGTTACATAATTTGTGGTGAAATGAGTTGTCATTCATCTCTGCCATGGATTTGGAATTAAGTCGACAACGTTTCTTACGTGTACGGCCGAGATATTCTCACCCGGTCTGTGCTACTATAATACAAACCAGTTGCAGTATGGAAAAATATCTCAGGAAAGCAAATTTGGACACAGGAATATGAAATCTAATCTGTTGAGGAAGTTAGAGGTCTACCTTGTTCCTCTTATCTTTCTAAAAAGCACATACTCAGTTTTTTTGTTTTGTCTCAGTAAAGCTTTTGCCGTAATTTCAAAAGCTTTTCTTCTTCAATGGCTTTACTGCAGAAATTCTTACTCAATGGAATTAGCTACAACTCAGTCTTGAAAACCAAGAAGAATAACATTTATAGAGAAAGAAAAACATGTTGTTCAGCTATAGTAATCGATTCGCCTTCATCTTTAACTGGTGTTTCAGGTATTAGATGGGGATCGAGTCGATTACAAGGTCCACGAGAAGAAATGGAAGATGATATCGTTCTCCGGTCAGATGATCTGAATGGGTTCTCTTTTGCAGCTGTTTTTGATGGTCATGCAGGATTTTCTTCTGTCGAATTCCTCCGGTAAGAAAATTATCTATTGACTACTACTAGTACTGTTTATATATTGCTAAAACACAACTGATAAAATCATAACAACAAAGGATTAGAAAACTTATCCCGTAATTCGATCAGTGCTTGAGCCTACGAGCGTCTGTCTGCCAGAATACGTTCGTCAGTTGATCGTATGACGCATATCCTGGTCTCAAAGAAATGAACCAAACATTATGTGAACAAAAAAAGTTGTATAGACAAGTTTAAGAAAAGGGTTTATATAGAGAATCTAGAGAATTCAGACTATTCTCCACATCTCATAAAAAATGTCCTTAGAAAGCCATAAAAAGTGGGTTCTTGTATCAAATGGTGACTCCAGCTCTTTTGACACATCTTATAAAGGTAATGAAGAGGCAAATTAGAATTATTGAAAGTAATAAATAACCCCTAACAACTGTTATTAAATTCGGGTTTTTGATTTTGACTTGTTATTATGATGGATTTTGTAATGTGACATTTTAGAGATGAACTATACAAAGAATGTGTGAAAGCTTTACAAGGTGGGTTGCTTTTATGTGCAAAAGATCTCAACCCTGCAAGAGAAGCGTTGCAAGAAGCATTTGTGAACGCGGATACAAAATTGTTGAACTGGTAAAAACCTTGAACATACGTGTATCTGACTATGCATGAAATTACTATTGGTAAATTTTTGACATTTTCTTGTGAAGGCTTGATGAGAAAGGAGAAGATGAGGAATCTGGCGCGACGGCCACAGTTGTGTTTGTTGGAAACGACATGTTGATCATTTCGCACATTGGTGACTCATGCGTGGTATCAGTCGAACCCTTGTGAAGTTATGATCTATTTCATTTTGATTCACACTTGAGTTTACGATTTGTCAAATAGTACTTTTTAGAGCATACCCGTTTTTTCGTTCAATGGCACGTAAGTAACTTGTGAATGATGCAGGTTCTCTCACGAGCTGGCAAAACAGAAATAGTGACTAATCCTCACCGGCCTTATGGAAGCAACAAAGTTTCTCTTCAGGAAATAAGAAGGATCAGAGAAGCAGGTGGATGGGTGTGTTTTGTTCTCGACGATTCAATCTATTTCATCAGAGTCTGTTAGTTTCAGTTTCCTGTCTCAAATGCTGAGTCGAATTGTTGTGTTGATATATACAGATAACAGATGGAAGAATTTGCGGTGACATCTCTGTTTCTCGTGCTTTTGGTGATACACGTTTCAAGACAAAGAAGAATGAGTTCGTCCCCTGTACTCCTCTACAGAAGCTGAGTTGGTCTTATAGTCGATTTTACATTTTTGATGTTCATATCCTGACGATTTCGATTTGCATTCTTGTGTAGAATGTTAGAGAAAGGTGTTGAAGAGGGAAGATGGACAAAAAAGTTTATATCTCGGTATGTTTCTTTACACCGTGTTTGCATTTTGTTTACGGATTTTAGTTCTGACTTGTTAAAAACTTACCAAATGCAACTTCATTTTTTGTTGAGGCAGAGTACAATTTAAGGATGATCTAGTCATTGCTTCACCAGATATCTATAATGTAAATCTCGGCTCAGATGCAGAATTTTTGTTGTTAGCATCGGACGGCTTATGGGATTACATGAAGAGGTTAGTCTTCACATATTTCCTGGTTAATTTTGAACACCAAATTGGGGAATACATAAATTAATTGGGGGATATCTAACGGCATGGTCGATGGATTGCCGGCATTGAAAAACCATGCCGACAGCTACAGTCTAATATCCCCCAATTAAGTGTTCTTAATTTTGATGTTCATTGGTAACAAAAAATATTAACGCTATTTGCAATTGTTTGTTGATGTTCCAGCTCCGACGCAGTAAACTTTGTTAGGGATCAACTACGGGAACACGGAAATGTTCAGTTAGCCTGCGAAGCACTTGCACAATTAGCTCTGGTACGTACTTTGTGATCAGCTGTGTCTATAAAGTGCTAGGGGGATTGTGCTGACTCACTGACCTTGAGTTTTATACACATCTGCAGGACCGACGCTCACAGGATAATGTTAGCATTGTGATAGCTGATTTTGGGAAGACAGATTGGAGTAGTTTGCCAGCCGAACAACAAAATGTCTTGGTTGAGTTTAGCCAAGCTTTTGCAACTCTAGCAATGGTCTCCCTTGGAATATGGATGACATCGTTGCTTTCCTCATAGATTTGAACACTAATTCCTGGTAATGTACATAACAACCAACACCTTGTAAATGAACTTCTCTCATATATGTTATTAGTGTTACCGGCATCATAAGAACGAAACTGAAAATCTTATACATAATTCGTCTGAATAAGTTTTTTTTCTTTTTCTTTTACCAAACTTATCTATTGCCCTCCAGGGCGCTGAGATGTACTAACGAGAACGAGGAATCTACCAGCGTCTGCCGTCTGCACATGTATAGAATCTCAGCTTAGCACCATAACAATGCAACAAAGGAGATGCATGTATATGGTTTGGTCTGGCTAGTACTCGATGGGGTCATTGTCCAATCGAACCTATTGTCGTGTACAAAAGAAGATCAGAAGCACTATAGAACTAAATCCTCCATAGGATTATCCATGAATGGATAGCAATAGAGCTCAGAAAAGGGTGTGATGATTCAAAATGTGAACCATTGAAAGAAAGAAAAATTTCAAATAAACATTAGAAAACCATGGTGATATGATATCTTTGTTATCATGAACAGCACAATAGTCCTTAATGCTTTGTATATATGCTTTGAAGAGCCCACACATCACATATCTGAATTAGGTCAACTTTTGAGAAGTGGAGAGATCAGTAAACCTACATATCTAGCTATTTGTGTCTCCAATTATTCCATGAAGTACATTTTTAAGTGTAGTTTATCGCGTTATTACCGGTACAAACAGAGATCAACAATGCCTGACTAAATGACATATAGAAGTCAGAACAGTAGTGACATATTTTTAACCAAGATTGGAGATGGAAATAACTTTTTTAAAGACTAAATGGAACATTTTGTGTTTACATTCTAGAAACATAAGCGCTCTAGTCAAACCCGGAAGTTAAAAGCAAAAGAAATTTACTTCACAAAAAATGGTTTTTTTTGCTAGCATTCTGCAATTTCTTTTTCATCCTAATTTATGAGTATTTCACTTCTCGAAGTTGAAAAGTAAATTTTCCAGATGTATCCAAACACCCTCTTTAATGAACGATACAGAAATACAAACCGCTTTACAAACACCAGAAGATAAACAAGAATAAGGAGAACTAGTGATTGTAACAAACACCACAAGATAAACAAGAATAAGGAGGACTAGTTTGATCCTCATATTCAGGTATGTGATAAAAAATATTAGCTAGTACATGATATGATGTCGATAATAACACAAAGCCAACTTAATTAGCTAACTAGCAAGTATTTAATTACATTAATCAAACCTTAATATTAATCTCCCATTATCATAAGCATGAAGAGATCATTTTAGAGACTCATATAAGAATTACACTCTTGTTCCTTAATAGAAAACAATTTCACTTATCTCTTATTAATTCTTAATAGTTTATATGGTAAGCGAAATTGAGATTGATAGATGGACGGAAAAAGGGGAGACGTTTCGAGGATGATTATGAATTTGTTAGCTACGTACGGAGTAGTCGATATTGTGTTGTCTCATACTTTCTACCATCCACCACCAGGCTTGCCTTTCCTTGGTTCATGTTTGGGGTTTGCCCCTGCATAATCATAATCAAGCACTGCATGATAAGGTTCTGCCAATAGCTTTCTCGTTGCAATTTTCATCTTCTCACCATTACCCTTGAAATTGCAAACGAACCGTTCATTAGTATACTAGCTAAACTGTAAACTACATTTATATGCACATACAGATCGTTCAACGACGTGTCACATGCTTATGCAAGATTATATATAAGTGTACCTCGTGAAGAGAAGCTGGATTCATGGCACCATTTTCATGGAAAAAGCCTACGGCAACATTTCCTGTGAAGTTAAACATGCAAGAAAGTGAGAAATATTTTCATACTTGATGATGTTTAGAGTGGCGTCCCCGCAGGATAGCTTCCCCTAGGTCACCGATTCCGCCATGAATCCTTTCAAAGCTACTAGGGAAAGCTTACGCCTCCGTTACCTCAACGGGGACTGCAAGCAGATGGTTGTTTTGAAACAAAAGAAGAAGAAAAATGCAACTAAACTTAGCTAGCTAGCCATATTTAGGGTGAATACTAGAAGAAAAATATTATCATTAAGTTACCTGAGGATGATGAGTAAGAAGAGAGGAGCAAAAGAAGGACGAGGAGACGAAGAACTGAGATCTTAGACATGACTGATCATGGAAGATGCACGCAAGCTGCAATTTAGTCGTCTTTCTTGATTTTTTCTTCTTCTTTTCTATCTTTTGATCCACACAAGTGCTAGCTTATAGTTGCAAGTTAGGGTATATATAAAGATGGACAAGACCATGAGATGAGATGAATGATTAAGACATATAGGTGCATTCCACTACATGCTTTATAAAGGAAAGAAAACTTTGTGAAAATACATGATGAAAAATGCAAAGACTCCACCCCATTAACAACCCACAACACCCCCATATTAAGTCAACTATACTACTTTTTCAATACAAACCAAAACAAAAAACTAAACTTCAAACTCCATCATCATCCTCATGAATTCCTCTTCATCATCATGTCTATGTAGCTTGCATTAACTTAATCGTTAGGTAAAAAGACAGAAATCAATCCCTTGCATGGCTTAAATTCTACTAATATTGGAGAAATTTGAGCTAACAGCTAAGTACTTGCTATTGGCTTGTTTGTTTATCTTACCTTTTCTTTGAAAAGATATCTTATTCATCAACCCATTTGTATAGTGTTTACAGTGTTGCTCACAAAAGTGCCCCCACTAATAACATGCACCATGTGTACACTCTTCTTCATGTTAGGCATGTAGACTATCATGCACCTTTTTGACTATTTTATCTTCTTGTCCTACTGTTCTTTCGCTTCTAATTCTATATATCTACCCATTTTTCTCACTTTGTTTGTTTCGAATTCGGATCAAGGATACCGTCCATCAACAACAGATGCCGTTGGCACTATTAGAAAAGGGTTTTGATCTTGTCTGTTTCAAATTCATATCGAGGATACCATCGATCAACAACGGATGATATTGTCACTACTGGAAGAGGGTTTGCGTTACTACTCTACTAGAAGTGATGTTGAACAGCTTTGTTAGAGCACAAATTAGGGGGGCCAATTAAGTACATATTAGTGTAATTTCTTGTGCAATTTTTGCGTTGGAAGCTTTTTGAAGAGTGGTCTTTTACTGGGTTTATTAGGTTAGCAATAAGTACATGAGCACTAGCTAAGAATTAATAGGATAAAACATAACACTAAGTTATACATACTTTTGAGGGTACACCCAAATATATCCATGTCTAATATCAAGGTTAACAAAAAATTTGAATTTAATAATGATGCAGCCATTATGTTGTTGGGACGACTTAATGTCTTGATCATGGTGTTTTGTGTTGGGACCTGTTTTTAGTCCTACATTTTCCTGTCGAATAACTCGAGTTTGTCGCGTAAACGGAATAGATATGTAGCACATATCCGTACCCGTTTGATCTTTGGTGCTTACAAGTTGAGAAATTTCAAAATTACAGACCCTAAAACAGTTTTTATAATCCAGATTTAAAAAATATTACAAATAAAAATTAGAATGTTGACAGATTTTAAATTGTAACTATAAAAAGATAAACATAAATAGTTGCAATGAAAATTAACCAGATATATGTGTAAAGACACACACACATGAGAAAGAGTGTAGTTAACGTCCACCAAGAGTGGTCTATGGGATTAATGAGTAGCAATAGACTTGAAAGGTGGCAGTCATATCATGGAACAATTCATGATGCATCAAGCAAACTATTGAGTCTACGTCACCTTCTTTTTCTATCACTCTTATGTATAAAGTTGACCAGACCTAACCATGCTACTTCAATTTTCTTGGTTTTCTTTAGGGCAGGCCAGACTCAACACACATGCATATTAGCTAGATTTGTCCTAGTTTAGGTGATCCTAAAGAGTAGATTTTGCACAAGTGCGATCAACATTTGTTGAGTTCTTTTAAATTACTTTTGCAGGTTATTGCACAAAAACTACTCGCGTAGTTTATAATCTAGTCTCGCACTTGGTTATTTAGATATGACTCATGATAAAAATTTCGCTCTATGTTGACTCGTCCCGACTCAGATGTTAGATCATTTGTTATTTCATTATTTTAATGTCTGATTTAGCACATACATATGACTCAGAGATATTCTAGTCAGGTGTAATCTTGTATATCCAAAAGTTTTCTCTCATAATTGATAGTTTTTGAGCCAGATAGGTAATACGGAAGGATCATCTTTTTTTGCATTGCAAAATTGATCGTAAAGTTTGGAATATGTTGATGCCTCATATAAACTGGTCATGGGTGTTTCCAAAATCGTTTAAAAACTTAGCTCACTCTTGGTATTATCCTCATCTTTCTGCTCGCAGTAAAATTTTATGGGATCTCATTTCAGTTGTTATAGTTTGGATCTTGTGGAGAGAACGGAACGACCGTATTTCCAAGAAGAACTATGTTTTTATGGTTGATAATGACCTGGGTGATGATGTAAAGTCATTGGTTTTGTCATGGGCTGATTTTCATTTAGATTTTTCAAATTCTGTCTCCAACTGGGATGTTTTCTTTCTGTAGTAAGGTGGTTTTTTCTTTTTGTTTTCTACCTATGGTAGACCACTTGTACATCCTCTCAGGGCCGTCGCTGACTATAGCCCAGCTAGGCGACTGTTTGTACCATGAGTAAAAATGTTACATATTGGGTCAGGTTGCTACTTGAACCACTATTTGGGTCTCGTTGAAGTCTGCTATTCATCCAGTCAACTCAGTATACAGGATAACCGAATCTGTCGGCTGGTCAATGGTCAAAGTCAACGACCGGTCAATGGTCAAAGCCAATGGCCGATCATCCATCTATGTCAACGGACGGTCAACTGTCGGTCAACTCTCAAAGCCATGTTATCAGTCGCGTTTCTATCCAAGTTTCCATCCATGTGCCAACCACGTTGTCATCCAGTCTCAAGTCATGTTTCTAGTCAAGGCACTCTGCTAGTCAAAGATCGACAGTCGCAGTCAACATAAAAAAGTCAACCCTACTGGTCAAAGTTAAGGTCATTGGTCAAACCCGCTAGCCCATGTCAATTTGGCCCTTTACCACCAATCCATTGCAAAAACCCTAGAAGAAGATTCTAAAAATTTATGGATGACTTGATGACCAAGCTGCTGGAGGGAAGTTCTGGGAATATTCCAGATGACTTGCTAGCTAAGTTACTTCTATATGAATCTTATCTCTAAATTAGGGTTTAACCCATATATTTAACTGTATAAATAGAGAGGAATCCCAACCCTAAAGGGACACGCCCGATACACGAAAAATTCAACAACAAACCCTAAAAGGGATCAGAAAACCATTATAAATCATACATCAATAAATTATATCTCACCACGAGGACTCTGTGGATATAGGCAAAATTTGCCGAACCACGTAAAATTCGTATCTCTCATTTTTATGCTTGTTTCGTGTTATAAACTCTAGTTTTCATCATCATCACCAAATCAATCGTGTTATGTGCCTAGAGATATTTCTGGGTACAAACAATTGGCACCGACTAAGGGGAAACGAGAAAAATAATCGTGTTTTCCCAGTGAGAAAAGTAGTACAAAAAGCTTCAAAATCGTGTTCGTGTGAAAGAAGTTTGGACGCCGTCAACAATAACTGCTGCAGTCCAATTTTAATCGCAATAACTGTAGTCCAGCTGATCGCAACTGCTGTAGTCCAGTTAATCATAGTTAGTGCAGTCCAGTTGATTGCAACTGCTGCAGTCCAGCTTCACAGTTCGAGGTTTGCTGAAACTATTACCTTTGGAAGCCACATAAACTGCATCACTACAAAGTTCGACGAAACTATTGCCATGACGTTCGGTCCACATCAAAAGATGGAGTCAAAGTATCATCAAAACTGTTGACAGGATGTTCGACCCGCAAAATGTACAAGTCCAAAGTTTGAAAAAATTGATTCCCTGATAACGTAGCGACATCATGTTCGAGTTCGAAGTTTGTCAAAATCATCACCACCATGTTTATCGGGTTGCCAAGCTACCTATCTCTAACTGCTTCCATTAGCTACCTGCACCAGCTACACGTACGACAGAGATGGGAGGCAAAAACCCTAGAAATAACATCCAAAAAAGCATTGCAAAAAGTTTCCAAAAAAGATCACAAAAGATGTAGCAAAACTGTCGCAGAAAGGTTCGTGCGAAACGACAACAGTCCAAGAAAACTGTTGCAGAAAGTTCAAGGAGAAAAGACAAACCGTTGCGAAAGTCCTAAAGATGCATCCGTTGCAAAGCTAGATAGAAAAGATGATAGTTGAGGAAACTGTTGCCAAACGTACGAAAGCAAGGGAAACATTTAATCAAACTGTGGCGAAAGGTTTAAAAAAAAATCATCATCAGCAGAAAGCCGACGGAAAGTGTCGCCGGTAAGAACGATGATTATCGAACCAAACCGACCCATGAAAGCCAGACCGGTCTGTCACCCTAATAAACCAAATCGGTCCAGCAACCGGTTCACCCAAACCGAATCTTATAAAAACCAAGCCGAACCGTTCCTGAACTAAACAAATCTAGTGACCGTCCCAGCAACTAGTCCAACCAGTCCAGTTAACACGACAACCAGCTTCCACCTCACTACCACGTCAGCAACAACGTTTTACTTTAGCAACCAGGCCACGTAAGGACATTTCGAGACACTTCACCTGCCGTGTCACCACAAAGACAGTGCCACGTCAGCATATTCGTCACATCGTCATCCGCCGCGTCAGCATCATTGTTCACCCACTTCTGTGGTACCGTTTACCCACATCAACTACCGTCACCCACGTTTGCGGTACCGTTCACCCATATCAACTAACTGTCACTCGTTAGCGTTTCTGTTCACCCTCGTTAGGTTTCAGGGTTGTGTTCACCCACTTCATGGTCTTGTTCATCCGCTTCAGGTATATTAAGGAAGTTTCGGTCCGGTGGGTGTTGCTGGCGGCCAAGTCCGATGGGTATTGCCGGTGGAAAAAAAAAAAAAAGGAAATTTCAACCTAACTCAACTTCCACTTAGGATATTCATGCCCCAACTCCTTTGCTTTTTGGGATGTTTCCACCCTACTGTTGGGTTTGGGCTTTTCTAATTTTTACTTTGGGTTTGGGAAGTCAGTTACTTCTTCATTATACGTACGAATTGAGAGATTTTTGGCTTGTTGCGATCAAATTTCAATTTCCTAGGTCACGAAGGTAACATTTAACATTTGGAGAGAACTATTTTTAGAGCAGTGACGTCAAAAATGGTTGTGTTCCCTCACCAAGAGAAAATGGATCACGACATTAACATGTCAATGTCGGGTCGTCAACTTTATGCTACGTCAACTATCACCTTGCTATATCACTTTCCACGAGAAACTTGCCACCATATCATGTGCCACATCAGCACAAGTTGTGCCGAGCCATCTTTTCTTGCCGCGTCAGCAATCCATTTATCTCGACTTACTCCACATGACTTTCAAATTTGTTTCTTCGATAACTTCTTCATCGTATATCCGAATTGAGTGATTTTCGGCTCGTTGCAATCGTATGACAATTACCAATATCATGGAGATAAAATTTAAACGTTTTTAGTAAAGTTATTTTTGAATTTGGAGCGGCGACATCGATAGCAGTCGTATTCAATCACCAAATAAAGCCATTATGAAATCCTCAAAGTTTGATGTTGTGTCGATTTATGTCCACAACATGCTCGTATGTAAAGTTCGCGAATGATGTGTTGATTCTCAGACCTCAACACTCTCATGTTCGGTGGTGATCATAACTGCTATAGTCCAGGTGATCGAACTACTGTAGTCCAATTCCTCAGCTAATGCTGCAGTCCAGTTGATCAAACTGCTTCATTCTTTTTCCGCATAACTGTTACAGTCCAGCTGATCGCAGCTATTGTAGTCTAATTCCACGGCAACTGTTCACAATCCAGTTGAATGCAATTGGTGCCGTCTAGTTTTGATTCAACTGGTGCACTGAAGTCTCGAAGATAAGTTCAGTTGCTAAGTCAAGCCAAGACGAGAACCATAAGTCGTCATCACTAAGAAGAGACGCTAAGCCACCTGTACCAGGCATAGCCTCTGCTATAGAGCAAAGAATTTCGAGCCATTTTCTTCAGCACGACGTAGTATCTCACACAACATCATAACAACAACGTGACTTCCAAGTCATCTTCGGCGTCGACAGTCACCTCCTCTCTAGTGATATTCATCATCTTCGGCCACCAAGGCCGGCATACTTTTCCAGCAACCATCCAAAAGTCATAAGAGAAGCAAAGCCGTTACATCAAGCCGACGTCGACAAACACACCGTTCTTTCAACCGAGCCGCATGCAACTAAGACAAACCACAACGACATAGCCGCCTAAACAGAACCGCCATCTCTTGGATGTTTCCACCCAACTACACTATTTCTGCAGAATTTCGGCCCAAGACGAATCGTGAGCTAAGCCAGAATAGAATGGATGTTTCCGATCCATTCAAATTTTACCTACAAATAATTCCTCCTAACCTGACCAATTAGATATGGTTCAACAAACGATTCAGGATTTGGACCGAACCAATCTAACTAGTCCAGTTAGCACTCTATCAGCGCAAATCAGCAAAAAATTAACTGTCACATCAGCACCTTCTCCAGTCATCACCGTCACATTAACGATCAAGTCGATTGACTCGGCTGATTTTCGGTTCGTCGCGTTCGTCTTTCAATTCCTACCAATATGGAAGCAAAAATTGTTTGAAACATTAGTTTGAGGCATGGCGCGGCTACATAAAAAATGGTCATCAACCACTGCCAAGTGAAAACTCCATATCATCTTCAAGTTCACAACATGATCGGTTTCCAAAAGTTCGTGATAACTGTTGTGTCGACTATGGTCCGCAACTTAATCACATCCAAAGTTCCCGAAAACTGTTATGTTGAATTTCTGTCCACAACATCTTTGAGATTACATGTCATCGTGATTTTTTAGAGTTCGTCGGCATCAAGATCGATCTCGAGAAAATCGATTGATTTTACAGTTCGAAGAAGCTTTTTCCTGAATTTTTTTTCGCAACATGCCGTTTGACAGTCATCAACATAGCCAGTGGACATCCTAATCACCATATAGACAAAGTCGTAATAGCTTTTCTAATGAGGTACGACTACAATTTAAATATTTTCGCATATTTTCATTTAATTATGCATACTTTTTTCAATGGGACATCTACAATGTGGCGAGCATTTTCGCATGCCAAGGCATGTGGAGATGCACACATCTCAATTTTGCGCGCAGAAAACCTTCAACTCCATTTCATGCGCGAGAGATATGCAGCAAAGAAGTGCACCCTTGTGCGCTTATTGAGAAGCATGACACTTACTATCTTCTAGGGGAGAGTTGCATATCATTTCAACCGCGATGAGGATCGCTTGGGGGCGAGATATGTAACACCTCAACATAGAAAGCAATTCTTTGGGATCTAAATGCGTGACACTCCACACTCTTGGGGGCGATTTACGTAGCACCTAAATGCAATTCAGCTGCTAAAAATTACTACAATTGGAAATCCGAACTTCTTAATCCTACAACGAGTTACAGGATTAAGAGGGGGCGAGTATACATCCTAATACTTCGATGCAAAAATCGTCAAACTGCAACGTTTAAAGCAGCACATCTGTAACTGCTACAGTCCAGTTGATCGTAACTATTACATTTCAGCAGAAACTGCTACAGTCCAGTTGATCGTAACTGCTGTAGTCAAATTCAACATAGGCTACTGTAGTCCAGCTGATAGAACCGCTGCGGTTTAGCTTTGTTCATAGCTACTGCAGTCCAGCTGATCGTAGCTATTGCAGTGTAGCTTAGTTCGTAGCTCCCGCAATCCAGATGATCGCAGCTGCTATAGTGCAACTTTGGTCATTGCTGTTGTAGTCCAGCTGATCGAAGCCGCTGTAGTAAATCTTTGTTTGCAGCTCCTGCAGTCCAGCTGATCGCAGCTGCTACAACGCAACTTAGCCCGCAGCTCCAGCAGTCCAGCTGATGGCAGCTGCTGCAGTATAGCTTTGCCCACAACTATTGTAGTCCAGCTGATCGCAGCTGCTACAGTCCATCTTCGTTTGCAGTTCAGCTGATCGTAGCTGCTGCAGTGCAGCTTTGATCGTAGCTCCTACAGTCCAGCTGGTCGTAGCTGCTGCAGTATGGCTTTGCTAGTTACTCCTGCAGTCCAGCTGATCGCAAATGTTGCAGTCCAGCTGATCACAGCTGTTGCATTTCAGCTTTGCTCATTGCTGCTGCAGTCCAGCTGATCGCAGTTGTTGTAGTCCGTCTTTGTTCGCATCTCCTGCAATACAGCTATGTTCACAGCTGCTGCAGTGCAGCTTTGTTCGCATCTCCTGCAGCCCAGCTGATCGTAGCTGCTGTAGTGCAGCTTTGTTCTGTAATACCTCGATATTCAGCAGTGGTTGGCCGAATGGAATATAAGTAATGATTTGTCCTTTCCTAACACCGAGGCCTGATGGGTTCACTTGACTGAGTTGTGGGGAAAAACTTCTCAGTTAAGTTTGCTCGGCCGGGAGTAGTAACACGATGGGTGACCTTTCGGGAAGTTGCTGGTGGATGACCGCAGCGATGCCCGTTGAAAACCCCACACTGTCGTATATCCACAGTGGCTAAGTGGGGACAGTATCGGTGGAGGGACGGGTCATTACAAATGGTATCAGAGCCGATGACGGGTCGCCTGCCGAGGGTAGGAAGGTACGCTGGACGGGGTTGGTCCAGGTGCTTTTCATGAGGGGCAAGGAACTTCAGATATCTGGGCTTGCGAATATATTCTTGAGCCAAAGACGACTCCAATTTAAGGTGGTGGTATTGTAATACCCCGATATTCGGTAGTGGTTGGCCAAATGGAATATAAGTAATGATTTGTCCTTTCCTAACACCGAGGCCTGATGGGTTCACTTGACTGAGTTGTGGGAAAAACTTCTCAGTTAAGTGTGCTCGGCCGGGAGTAGTCACACGATGGGTGCCCTTTCGGGAAGCTGTTGCTGGATGACCGCAGTAGTGCCGTTAAAAATCCCATACTGCTGGATAACCGCAGTGGGTAAGTGGGAACAATATCGGTGTTAGTTGGGATACAACTAGGGATGGTTTGCGTGTGCTCGGGTGGGAGAGTATGCTGGGCGATTATGCCAGATATTGCACTCACAAGAGACAAGGAACGTCTACATTATACCGAGGCCTTTTCAGCACAATTGGCTCCAGAGCCGCTGAAATGCAGCTTTGCTGCAGTCCAGCTGATCGTAGATGCTGTAGTCAATCTTCGCTCGCATCCCCCACAATCCAGCTGATCACAACTGTTGTAGTGCAACTTTGCTCGCACCTCATGTAATCCAGCTGATCGCATTTGATGCATTGTAGCTTTGCTCGAAGCTGTTGCAATCCAGTTTTGCACATAACTGCTGCAGTGCAGTTTTATATGGTTGTCGCTGTCCAATTTACCGCAATTATTGCATTCTGTATCCGCTGCAACTGTTGCAGTCTAGTTTTACATCACTGCTGATTCATATAATAATTGACGACATATAAAGATAACTGTCAGATCCAGTAGCACATACAAAACCGCTGGGAGGTCCAGAGGCATACAAAGTCTGTTACCATCCCAACAGTTGATGGGTGTTACCAATGGATGTCGCCTTTTCGCTCAGAACTGCCGCAACTCAGCCTGTAGTTGACAGCAGTTTAGTACCAACAGCTACTGTTACCCAGTTTTGTAAGACTCCGTAATTTTCTTAATGCGATTTCCGCGTTTAAAACCCTATCCATATTATTTATTCGGATTTTAGTCTAAAACTAAATTTATAAATAATTATGCTCTTAGTAGCTCTTGAAAATATAAATCATTTTCTATTTTGATTAATTATTTGACTATGATTTAATTAAATATGGCAACTGTCAGTGCAGTTATTGGTATTTACATGTAACTAAATTTTAATTAAGAAATTTATTGATTAGTACTAATTGTATGCATATAATAATGCAAAATTAGATATTTTCCTTATTTAAGTGTCTAAAATAATGTTAGCAAAATTACAGGAATCTTCTTTAATATTTAAATGTGAAATTATATTTTGGTGTATGAAAGGTATATTTGGATAAAATAATTTTTTTTAAGGAAAAAAAAGGAAGAACCTCTTTAGAATATATTAATTGGAAGCCATGGACAGGCTAATTCAAGTACATCGAATAGATACAACAAAAAAGTACAAAAGAAAAATACTACAACTACATAGGAATTGTAATATAACAAAAGTATATAATTGTTGATCATAGAAGTCATCAATGTAATCAGAGGGATGGTGTTTTGATTCTGCATCCACCATTTGGAAAAATTTTCTTCTTCATTAAGAGAAATTCCTTTGTAAAAAGGATAATTTGCACTAAACATCATTATATTAACCAATTATAGTAGCCATTGATCTTGTTTGATTGAATTTTGATCATTGTCACACCGAAATTGATTGTCTTCGAAGATATACTTGAATATATCATCGGGTTCCAATTGAAATGCCGGAAGGCTATAGGAAATCGCACTAATGGCGAATACTACATGACATAGAACAGACATGAGATATCAGCAATAAAACTAAAAATTAAACAAACCCTAAAACCTAAAATCACAAATAATGTGATTTTTTAATTGAAAACGTTAAAAAATAATTACACAAACCCAAATCTACTCGGAAAATCTGATATCTCTGATAAATCCGAGCAAATCTAGGTTTGGAGATGGAGAAGATGGAAGAAAAGAAGTTTCAGAATTATTTGGAAAATACGGTTATGCAGAGAAGAAAGTGGATTCAGTAATGGATAAAAATAGAAACATTATTAATGAGCATTTAAGGAATTTATTTGTGTAGGATGAAAAGAATTATTTTACTTAAGTGTACATATTAAACAAGATTCTTTATTTTCTTTGGGTAAGTTTGAATTAATAAATAGCATGCATGGGTTGTCACTTTATTATAGGAAATTTAAATTAGGGAATACAATTTAAAATCAATGAGTTTTTATTTGCATGTGGTTGACTTGATTAAAAATGTTGCCTTATAAAATAAAAGATATGTTTACATTATGGATTTTACTTGTTTAATTTCCTTTTGAGTGAATCTTATTTATAACAGAGCGAAAACAAAAATTAGCCATCATTTTCATCTTTCTCTTTTTCTATTTCTCTATCATTTTTCTTCTAAAACAACAAAAGAAAACTAAACCCTTTTCCCCATCACTTCAGTACATTCTAATCGTGGTTTAATTTATATTATACGAGAAGACAAAATAAAGGCATTCTATTTATTATTCTTGGAAAAAGGTGTTTGTACTTGCAACAAGATTTGTGGATTGCTATTTGAGATAGGGGTTTCTACCTAATATCAAAATCAAAAGCTACTTTAGCATTAAAAATTATATTGATTTCTTTTTGATTTTCATGCTAATAATCATGATGTTTGTTTTAAATTTATTATGTTATTTTTTTGTGTGTAAATTGATTTATTTATGAGTTTTACGTATTGCTTATTAACCATTATTGTTAAATTATTCTAGATTTTTATTTTAAAATTTAATCTAGGTAGTAAGGTTTTTCTCAATATAGAAATTATATTAATGAATATTTATTGAGTTTTGGGTTGTGAAAATGGATTTGATGCATTATAATACTAGTGAATGAGATTGAGTTTTGGTTCGTGAAAGTGAAACTAATGAGTTGAATGGGTCTTACATTGATTAATAAATTTTGGAAATTCGGAAAGAAAATAATTGATTGAGTAGTTTCAAAAAAAGAAAAAGTAGAAAAAAAAAGAGAAAAAAAAAAGAAAGAAAAAGAAAAGAAGTTTGTTGAACTGTCAGAAATTCCAGGACAACTGGTATTCTCTCGAGAGGCCGTTCTGGGAACGGTTGGGTGGTATCCGGAACAAACCTGACAACTAGATTAAGTTTTAGAATTTTCGGTTGAGATTTTGAGTAAGAAAATGTTGAGTATTTGTGGTTGAAAGTGGCGTAAGTATTGTTGAGAATTCTTGTGTGTGATTTTAATTATTCTATCTACTGCATTTGTTTGTTTTTCAATGTACTCTATTATTTTTGGAAACTTCCTACTGGGCCGTAGTTTGCTCACCCCTTTTTCTCCCTTTTCCATAGAGAGTGAAGAAACAATAGCCGTAAAAGAAATTATTATGTATCACGGGGATTTGGGTGTCGCGTTTTAAATTTTCGTCGAGGTGTTCTTTTGTTTGAATTATGTACTTTTTTTTAATTTAATTATTTTATAGTTTTGTAATTTCAAAAGTAATATTACATTTCATTAAATGAAACTTCATTTTTGTTTGGATTTTAGTTATTAAAATGTTTTTGAACTAAAAATCTGTACCTACACGAGTGACGGTCCGGAAATTTTGACTTTCTAGCTAGATCAGACCCGACCCACAAGCCCGAATCCATGTCCGCTAGAATTCCGAAAATTCGGGCTGTCACAAGTTTGGTCAGAAATTACTGTCGGCCCGCATATTCAAGTTTCGTTTGAAACAACAGTCAACACTGAGTCTAACTCAATGACTGCTAACAACCGCCACCAGTCTAGTTCTACATAACTGCTGCAGTTCAGTTTCACATCAACTACTGCATCCCAATTTCGATTCAACTACTGCAACCCAGTTTGCATCAACAGCTGCATCACACTTTCAACAATTGTTTTCACATCTGCAATCCAGTTTCACCAATAACTGTTCGGGTCATCTCTCGCCCGCAACCATTGCACTCCAGTTTCAGGCAACTACCTCACTCCAGTATCACACTTTCGTTGCATACCAGTTCGGTCTTCAGTCCAGTGTATGTCTATAACAATGGTTGGTGCTCACCTGCTGCCTTCGATCTCCCAATAACAATAACCACACTTATGGGCGTCTTGGTTATGATTTCCGCAAACACCAAGGAAAGGTTTCCATTCACTTCAACAACAATAATCCACACTTGGTGGCTGATTTTGTCATTGACCAAGGGAAACTAAGTTTCTTAACCCCACAACAAGTTGGAGGTTAAGAGGGGGCGATGGTTGTACCATGAGTAAAAATGTTATATATTGGGTCATGTTGCTACTTGAACCACCATTTGGGTCTTATTCAAGCCTGCTATTCAACCAACCAACTCAGTATACATGATAACCGAATCCGTCGGCCGTTCAATGGTCAAAGTCAACAACCAGTCAATGGTCAAAGTCACTGGCCGGTCATCCATCAAAGTCAACAGCCGGTCAAATGTCTGTCAAATGTCAAAGCCATGTTGCCATTCGCGTTTCCATCCAAGTTTCCAAGCCACGCTGCCGGCCTGTTTCCATCCACGATGCCAGCCTGTTTCCAACCATGTTGCCAACCGCGCTGCCATCCAGTCTCCAGTCATGTTTCCAGTCAAAGCAGTCTGCCAATCAAAGATCGACAATCGCAGTAACAATCAAAAAGTCAACCATGTCAATCAAAGTCAAGGTCGTTGGTCTAACCCGCGCTAGAGCATGTCAATTGGCCCATTTCCACCGATCCAGTGCAAAACCCTTGAAGAAGTAACTAAAAGTTTCTGGATGACTTGCTGACCAAGCTGCTGGAGGGAAGTTTTGGAATATTCCAGATGACTTGCTAGCTAAGTTACTTCCATATGAAGCTTATCTCGAAATTAGGGTTTAACCCATATATTCAACTGTATAAATAAAGGGGAATCTCACCCCTAAAGGGACACGCCCTGATACACGAAAAATTCACCAGCAAACCCCAAAAGGGATCATAAAACCATTGTAATCCATACATCAATAAAATATCTCTGCCTACGGGAATTCGTCCGTGGATGTAGGCAAAACTTTCCGAATCACGTAAAATTTGTGTCTGTCATCTTTATGTTTGTTTCGTGTTATAAACTCTAGTTTTCATAATCATCACCAAATCGACCGTGTTCTGTTCCTGGAAATATTTCAGTGTACAACCAAGGACGGCCTAGGGCCCCAAAATCGTATATCTTGTTGTTGTTTGTATGTTACAAAAAAATTGATTTCCTTTTTCTATTTTACATCTCTATTACAAGTTCTAAGGCTTTCTCCGATCTCTAATTAAAGAAGAAGAAGATTAAACTACTGAAATCAAATAAGTTCCATCATCTGATAATCTAATTCTTTATCTTCTTTGTACTTTTAAAATTGTGATTTAACAATTCATTGGTTGTTGCAAATAGAGAATGTGCATGACATACGTTGTAATTGTGGGAACATCTGATTTATGTTTCTCCCGAATGCCGCTTCAATTCAAATTCTTTTCTTTTAGCATTTATGGTTCACTAACTGGTTCAGACTCTTTAAGTCTTTTACTCTTTAGACTAAGTTTCTGTTGCATTGTTATTTTTGCCAAATGGTGATTGTTAAACTTCAATTGTTGTTTACGGACATGGACATACGAATTTGACATGTTTTTGTATAGGTTCTGTGTATTTTGAATCTTGAAATTATCAAGTATCAATTCTAATCATGGCTCCTAGAAAGACAAAATGCAAGAGCCCGCACTGCTTTTATAAGAAAGACAAACGTACAAAATTTTATTGAAAATTCATGTAACGGTTGCCTCGGACGAAAGAAGTTTTTCTATGTTGAAGGTAATTAGCACTAAGAGTTACCTTCGATTGACAATGTCGGAAGAAATATTGAATGGGCTAGCAATGTTATAATATTGAGATTGAGATGTTAGATAATTTCGCGTCTGCAAGGGAAGGGAAGGAAGATCGGTTTTGTCATGAGATAATATATTTTCTTTGTGCTTTTAGTCATTTTCTTTTGGAAATTTGTTTCGTTTGAGAATCTGTGATATTTTTTATATCAAATTCCAAGATTTTTTTTTTTTTTATCTTGCTCATATAGGCCCTGTAAGAGTAAGTTCGCCCCTAAAAACTTTGCTACGGCCCTGCATCCTCTTATCTCATAATTTCTTCCTCGTTGATCAAGAAAAAAAAGATGTTAGATGCAAATGTAAGGAGTCAGTTGAGTTAGAAGAAAAAACAAACAAACAAGTGAAACAACCCGCACTTGTTGTAGCAGACGAGCATCAGTGCACCTTAAGTTCTTTTTAGTATGGGCCTAACCTAAAGTTCTTTAAGCATGGGCCTATTTCAGCAAAAAGTAATACCCAATTTAAGCATGGGCCCATTTCTGTTTAACTGTTCAAGTTAAGTTAATATTCTTCTTATTTACAAGTCTTCTCTTGTTACTTGAAAACCCTATTTTCTTGTTCCTCTTCCTATCACTCGACATTGAAGAAGAATAAAGAAGCAATTGCAACAATGTCAAACCTTCCGGAAGAGATTGTCCAAGAAATCTTCTCAAGTCCTACTGTGCGCTATTTGATAGATGTAGTTTTCAGAATATGCATCATGAGTACATTAAAAACAATGCTAGTATTATGTTTTGTTACGGTTTACGAAAAAGAATGTATATAAGATAGATTATAAGTTAGTAGTGTCAAGTGTCAACATCATCAACTATGAGCGAACGTTCTAAATCTTTTACAGGGATGGACAGCCTTTCTATATTTCAAGAATTTCACCAAGTTAATATTTTGACTAATGCCTTGGTTACGATAAGAAGTCGTACTAAAAGTGGTCTTGATGAATTTTACACTTGGAATCCGGCAAAAGAAGGGTATTACAAAATATTATGGAGTGTTTTTTAATGGATCCCTTCACTGGCTTGCACGTACCGCTGGACAACACTCCACTGTACTGATCTGTTTTCATACCGTCAATGAGAGTTTCCAGGAGGTAGTAGCAATGCCAGAAGCTTCTATTCCATATCCAGAAGCACCTTAGGGGAAAAATAGGTTCGATAATCAATCAAAATAAAATAAAAATAGGTTCGATATAAATGTGGGAGCATCGGGAGACCGCCCATGTTTAGTTTTTCATGTTTTTAATGTCCGCTTTGATGTATGGATTATGCAAGATTATGGAGTTACAGAATCATGGACTAAAAGCTTCTCTATTACTCAAGAGATATATAGTTAATTAGTGGCACATATTTAGAGTTGATATGGAATTTCAAGAACAATGAGACTTTATGGGAGTTCGACCAGGGTTTAGTTTTATATGACCAAATCACCAAAAATATAAAATCCGGTGTCGGATGGGATTCACTTGTTACTGAAGAATGATTAATCATTAATAGAAGGGATTCAATCTCAAGTAGCTATAAACAAAAATTAATTGTTAGTTATTGTTAGTCTCTCTAGTCTTGAAATGCCGTTTTTTTTTTTTTTTAAGGATGTTTAGTTTTTCATCGTCTTTTTCAAGTTAGGCAGATATAACTCTCTAGAACTTTTTTTTTTTTTTTTTTTGGACGGAAAGAGGGGTTTCTGGAAACCCTAAATTTATTTATTTGATTACCTCATTCAAATTGAGGTTTGGATTGTTACATAGCAGAAGTGGTAAACATACATACCCTCCTGTTTCATCATTATACATTGTACACTGATATAACCAATTTACAATGTAATTTTTTTGATCTACATGAAACCCAATAAAATGGAAAAGAATAATCAGAATAATGGTATTTTGATTATTCTTCAACCATTTAGAGAATTCTTCTTCATTAAGATAAAATCCTTTGTAGAAGAAGTAGTTTGCGCTAATCTTCATAATCACAATCAATTCCAATAGCCATTGATCTTCTTTATATAAATCCTGATCATCGTCGCATCGGGATTGATCGTCTTCAAAGATATGCTTCAATCTCTCATCGGATTTCAATACAAGAGCCCAAAGGCTACAACAAAACGCACTAATGGCGATTAGACTTGAAATACAAAACGCACTAAGCGATTAGACTTGAAATTATTTGAAGGCAATGACGGAGGCAATAAGGGACAAATAGGGTCCCTAGACCCACTTGATTTTGAGTTTTGATAAAAAAAGGCTTGAGGTTTTAGTAATTAGAACAAGTTGTGGGGGCAACTTTTGTGGTAAAGTTGATATTTTTATGGCTAACGGGTCAATAGTCGCTTAAATCATCTTTTATCACCCAGCGAAACCTCTAAACTAAACTAAAGAGAACATATATACTTATTAGTTTGTGTTGTATGGCCGTGTATGGATTTGCCAATCTGATTGTTAGAGGATCCTTTACATTTTGAGCAACATTTGCAAGAAATTTTATAAATATCAAGTGGACTGAGCCAAAACTTTATTGTATGGCTGCCTTGGCTGTGGTCAATACCAGTAGGTAAATTAGGCTTGCAATTAGGACTACACACCATTCGCAAAATGTTTATAGGTTTGTATTGAACTGATAGGACTTCGACCATTACTAGTGTCACTGCACTTAAAGCTTAGATATTGTTTAAAGCTGATAACAATTTTTTCTCGTCAAATATGTTTTTTATTTTATTTTTGTAAACAATAATTTTTGTTCTCGAAACAATTTTTGTTATTAAATTTGTTCATTATAACATTCATTATTCTATATAATGAGTACTTTTTATAAGCAAATCACAGTTGTCCACTGGTATTACGATTCGTTCTATAAAATTTATCGCGGCCTTCGGCCGCATAGTTAATTAGTAGCATTCCAACCATTTCGTACCTAGGAAAAAAAAAATGAATCCATTCATGTTTTTGTATAATGGTTGTTGCAGGTTTATTTAATTTAAAACTATTGTGCGAGGTTCTGTAGTACCTTAACTGCAATTTAAATATAGTTTAGAATTTTTTTTTCTATGTGCCAGAATAAATTTTATTTGACCCCACAACATAAAAGCGTTGGCTCTGTCACTGTTTGAAGGCATGAAATAGCCATTATATATACAAGATCAGTACCATGAAAATAAAATCTAAAACCTAAATCACAATGTGATTTTTTATTGAAAGCAAGAAAATAACTAAAAAGAACATCTTTCTTTATTCAGCCTGGGTAGCTTCTCCAGAGAACCATACCACAGTATGTTGGATGATCTTGTCACGAATGGGGCAACCTTAAAAGAGAAGTACATACAAATTTCAAACATATTCAGCAAATGCGCAACAAGATGGATATGAAGAAAATCTTGCAATTATGAAAACAAAGGAAATATGAAATTACCCAACATAATAGTCTTGTTCCATTTTATTCTGATGTTCTTCACTTTTGTCTTTGTCGAGATCGTAATCATCCTCAGGGACGACATGGGTAGATTAAAGATATTGAAGAAACTTGCACAGGATTAGATTTGTAACGTCCTGACATTCATATTTAAGCCTTGAAAACATTGGGTTTCCCGTTTTGATTAATGGGTATGGCCTAAATTTAGACCCGAAGGAAACTGCATTAAAATTTTAAAATACCAATCATTTAAGTTAAGTTAAAATCCAATCCTCTTGAAAACCCTATTTTCTTCTTCCTTCTCTTCTTCTCAGATCTCACACGACATGAAGTTGAAGAAGAGGAAAGAGGCAACTGCAACAATGTAAAATTACATCCCGGAAGAGATTCTCCAAGAAATCTTCTTAATGCTACCAAGAAGGTCTCTTATGCGATATAAGTGCGTGAGTAAGTCATTTTGTACATTAATTTGTAACCCTAGTTTTCAAAATATGCATCATGAGCTTAGTAACATAAGAAACAACACTACTATTGTGTTTCATGAGGTTACAAGTAGCTCAAAAAACAACCATAACAGTATATTTTGTAAGAGCAATATTTATAGGGTAGATTATAAATCATTGTCTTCTTTATTGCCATTGTCAACATCATCAACAAAAACAATGTGTGAATTTCGTAATCGGATGGATTTCCCTTATATATTAAAAAATGCTAATGATTTTAAGTTTGGATATTTCATGATGGGTATCTGTGTCAACGTTTTTATATTTGGAATCAGACAACAAACGGGTACAAGCAAATACTCATGGGATCAAGAAAAGATTTTGATGGATGTGGATTTGGTTACGATTACAAGACTGGCGATTACAAATTGGTTACGGTTGTAAGCGTCTCCATAAAATGAGAGTTAGAAAGAAAAAGAAAAGTAGTAGGGAGTGCACAGAACAATGCACTTTTGAAAATGGCATGAGAAAAGCCATGTTGTCACGAGATTCTAATCCTCTACTCGTGGCGAAAGTAGCCAAGTAAAGGCTAAAGGAAAGCCGAGTGAAGGCGAAAGGAAGGCCGGACCGTGTGAAGGCCGAGACGGTGGGAACGCATCCACTGGGAGCTAGCAGAAAAGCTAAGCTGGCTAGAAGAAAAGAGGATGATGGAAGACGAGAGATATGGAGACATCATGAGAAGACAAGGTGTACGTGTCGACGCAAAGAAATGTCGGACATGAAAGAAAGGAAAATTAGAGTACAAGCATGAAAAGTGAAGAATGAACGAGAAATTGGGTGAAGATCGAACTACGAAATGAAGATTACAAATTAGGAGGGGATGTTGGAAATAGTAATTTTTAATCTAGAGTTTTCTAGATTAGTTCAGATAAGTTTTGATACTTCAACACAGTAAAAGTTGTGGAATTAGCAAAGAATACTCTAGAGAAAGCTACAGTAAAGTATTTCTAGAAAGTTCTATAAAGTAAGATAAAGAGAGTCGGTCATTGTACTGTTTGTAATAGAGCGAGAAGAGTCTAGAGTTAGCTAGAGTCAAATGTATCTAGAATGTTTAAGAGATAGTCAAAGTCTGTTGTAATAGGAATAGTCTAGAAAAATGTAGAGCATATAGTACGGTTCTTGTAGTGCCGATAAATAGGCAGCAACACATTCATTTGTAAGCAGTAACGAAGCAAGGAAGTGAATAATAAGATTAAGAGTTTTGAGAGTTTAAGTGTTAGTCTTGCTTCCTAGGATCTCTATGCGAGCAACACAACCATGCTCGTATATCTCCTAAGTTTGTTCTAAACTTCCAACGATAACACAAGAGTGCGAGAAAATACCCAAGACACGAGAAGTAAAGGTCAAAAATTTAGATGGATATGGATTTTGTTATGATTACAAGACTGACGATTACAAATGTTTTATGGTTATGGATAACCATCCTGCTATGAAGTGTTCTGATGTTGTTGTCTATACATTACGATCGAATTCATGGAAAAAAATTCAGAGCATACCTTACTCTCTTGATTACCCCCACTACTATTTTGACGGGGTAAAATCTAATGGAGCTCCTCACTGGCTTGCGCATGGCTTTGATGAAGGCTACATATATAATAAACTGGTGAGCTTTGATATTGTTAATGAGAGATTCGAGGAGGTACCGCTGCCAGAAACACCTATGCCATATCCAGAAGAGCCTTTGGAAGACAATACGTTCGATATGAGTTTGACAGAATTTGAAGGCTGCTTATGTCTAGTTTTTCATGTTTTTAGTGTCCGTGTTGATGTATGGATGATGCAAGAATATGGAGTGAGAGGATCTTGGGTGAAAATTTTCTCCAGTTGCCTGGAGAATTTAACTACTAGCACGCATTCAAAATTCATATGGTATTTCAAGAACAGCGAGGCTTTATGGAGGGTCGATTATCATGGGGATTTAATTTTATATGACCCAAACAAGAGAATTCTGTGGGTTGTGCAAGGCGTGGCAAACCGGCCTACCTAACCCACAGAATTCTCTTCCATGTTTTAAAAACATGTACCATCAGCTTAAAAATTTAAAAGACCGTACCATAATTGTGCTACCTGAGGCAAAACACAAAAAACTCTGTTCAATAGATTACAAGTCAATATCGTCTTTATTGCCATTGTCAGCATCATCAGCAATAACAATGTGTGATTCTCATGAAATTGTTAATCGGAGAGACTACGACCCTCCCATAGTTAAAGACTGTGATAATGTTGAGTGTTTGTCTACTATTAACGGCTTCGATTGGATTCGTACTATTAAAAGCAGTGTTGAAGAGTTTTATATCTGTAATCCGACAACGAAAGGGTACACTAAAATGCCCAAGGCACGAGAAGTAAACTTTAATGACATACATGGATATGGATTTGGTTATGATTACAAAACTAAAGGCAATTACAAAATTGTAAGGGTTGTTGACGACTGGGAATCAAAGTGCTCTAATGTTGATGTCTATATGGTAAGCTCAAATTCATGGAAAAGCACTCAACGCGTACCTTACATTCTTTTTCACGGACGATATTATAATGGCTTGCTCTTTAAAGGAGATCTTCACTGGCTTGTGTGTAACTTTGAACAAGAAGAAGTCTCCTTCACTCTGGTATGTTTTGATATTGCCAAAGAGAAATTCCAGGAGGTGGCACTACCAAAAGAACCTATGCCATATCCAGAAGAACCTTTGGAAGGAACTACGTTCAGAAAAGATGTGGAAAATTTTGGAGGATGCCTATCTTTAGTTTTTCATGTTTTCAATGTCCGCGTAGATATACGGATGATGCAAGAATACGGAGTGAGAGAATCTTAGGCTAAAAGTTTCTCCATTACCCTGGAGATTTTAACTAGTTGCATGTATTCACGGTTAATATGGAATTTCAAGAACAATGAGACTTTATGGCAAGTCGACCGTGCATATTTCGTTTTTTATGATCCGAACAACAAAATTTGTAGAAAACTTGTGTTGGATTCTGAGGTTGCTAAATTTGTAACTGTAGAAGAGAATTCTGTGGGTTCGGTTTCGCTGCTTCACTAATATTTAGGTTCACTTATGTAGTACGAAGAATGAACTTATGCAAGGGAAAGCTATTGGAAATTCAATTTTCGTAATCAATAGTCATCACCTTGAATCTTCTATTTTCATTTTTTTAAAAAGGATTTTCTGCCATAAAAACATACCATAGACTAAAAGTCAGAATTTTCTGCGTCATGAGCTTAAAAACATGCAAAACGGTGTCAGAATTATGTGTTACGATGCTAAACACAAGAAAATGTTCACTATAGATTATAAGTCAGTATCGTCTTTATTGCCATTGTCAACATCTGCATCAACAACAATGTGGGAAATTATTAATGGAATGGATTACCCTTCTATATTTCAAGATTGTGAAGTTCAGTTTATGTTTTCATGTAATGGTTTAGTTTGGATGCATCTTAGTAAAAGTGGTTTTGGAAAATATTATGTTTGGAATCCGACAACTGAAGGTAGCCAGAAAATACTACCCATGGCACGGGAAGTAAACGCTGATAACATAAATGGATATGGATTTGGTAATGATAGCAAAACTGATGGCAATTACAAATTGGTTAGGATTGTGGCTGACAGAGATTCAAAGTGTTCTGATGTTGATGTCTATAGATTAGGATCAAAATCATGGAAAAAAAACTCAGAACGTACCGTACAATCTTTATGACGAGCAGTATAACGAAGGACTGCTCTTTAATGGAGGTCTTCATTGGTTTGCACGTACCTCTGGACTTGGCTCCAGTATAATAATCTGTTTTGGTATTGTCAGTAAAACATTTCATGAGGTGAAACCGCCAGAAGCACTTATGCCAAATCCAGAAGAACCTCCGGAACCAAAAGGTATGTTCAGTAAAAATGTTGGAGTATTGGGAGGGTGCCTATGTTTAGTTTTTCATGTTTTAAATGTCCAGGTTGATGTGTGGATGATACAAGATTATGGTGTGCGAGAATCTTGGACCAAAAGTTTCTCCATTTCCTCAGAGAGTATAACCGGTAGCCCGTATTCATGGTTAATATGGAGTTTCAAGAACAATGAGACTTTATGGGAGGTCGACCAGGGTTTAGTATTATATGACCCAAACAAGAAGACATATACAAAACTGATGTTGGATTCTGGTGGTGACGAAAGGATTCTGTTTATTATATCAAGAAGAAACTTTGAAAGAAGATATGTTCCAAATAAATGTGGAAGAGTTTGGAGGGTGCCTAAGTTTGGGTTTTCATGTTTTCAGTGTCCGCGTTGATATATGGGTGATGCAAGAATATGGAGTGAGAGAATCTTGGGCTAAAGGTTTCACCACTACCCTGGAGTGTCTAACAAGTAGCAGGTTTTCTTGGTTAATATGGAATTTCAAGAACAACGAAACACTGTGGGAGGTTATGGGGACAACAAAGTTTATAGAAAACTGGTGTTGGATTCAGATTTTGCCTTGATCATGATGTCTTGTTTTGGGGCTTGTTTACTCCTACATTTTTCTGTCAAATAACTCGTTGTCCCGAAAATACAAATATATGTGTAGCATATCTCCATGCCTTGCTCAATAAATTGCTGCTTAAATTAGAGACTATTGATCAAAAGAATAAAGGAGAAAAAAAAACAAACAGAATCATTTGAATCTCCATAGTGCAAGAGATGTATTAATTCTTGATATCGAATCATGCTGTATCCAGATCCTGTCCATGCCATCCGAATTGCATGAATAACACACCTAAAGCCATCACAGAGTTCTCTAGTTCTAAATGGGGCAGCAAAACAACCCAAAGTGACTGCTTAGTCTGCTTTGCTGTTTGGCAATATATCTCCGCATCCAGCTTTGCCTGGGTTGCCAATTAAGTGAACATCCATCTAAGTTAAAAAAAAATAAAAAAAAATTATCCAACCCAGTAGGGGAGAATGTAATTTTTTTTTTCTTGTAGGAACCAGCGTAGTGGCGGATTTTGAATCAATATCGGGAGGATTCAACAAAAAAGCTTTGGAAAATTTTGTGGTGAACCTCTACCAAGAGTGATTAATGGGATTTATCTTAGAAATGGACTTGAAAGGTGGCAGTCATATACCTGCAAACCTAATCACGCTGCTTATTTTTTCTAGATTTATCTTAATGTTATTCCGTCTGCGGTCAGCATAGCCGGGCCTTGCAGTTTTGCTTTTCTTGGTTAACTTTCTAATATTGGATTCTAAAATATGGAAACTTCCCATAGTCTTCTTCTGTTGTTCATCGAGCATCTACGTAGCCTATATATAGTAGACAGGCCAACCCAAACCCTGTATCAGTTTTTCTACAACGAGGGCTAGATTATCAAGAAGACGAAGAAAAGAAGAAGAAAGCAAGAGGTTTATGTTTGGAAATAAGTGTATTTCCTGTTTTAGAGCCTTTTCCACATTGAGTGAGTTTCCTAATCTAGGTGGTATAGAGTTTAGGAACGAGTTTAGTTTCCTAGTTGGAGACTAATACTTGGTGGCTAAGTTTGTGTTCTCTCTATATATAACTAGAATTGTAGGTTTGTAGACATCCAACCTAGAAGAGTGGTAAATCCTTGTGCTTAGGAATTTGGTCTCTTTGTTAGGGAGGATCGTGTGCTACCGTGAAAGTCAATATCGGTGTGAGAGAAAAACTTGTAGAGAGAGGATTTTGGTGTTCTAGTGTTTAGGGTTTGGGGCTTTGCCCTAAACCAAGTTTCTAGTGTTTCCATGTTTCTCCTCTGTTACTAGCAACTGTGAAAAAGGTGTAAGAGAAGACATGAGGCTGGTTTGAGGAATGGTTAGAGAGTTGGTTTCTATGGTTTCTTCAATGGTGTTCTGGGGTATGTCTTGTTAACTCTTTGGGTCTTGTCTTGAGTTGCGTGAAGAGCATGTAATGGTCTTTGATTTAATGGAAGTTTTTCTGGTGGTGTATGCCGTGGATGTAGCCTGTAAAGGTGAACCACGCATATCTTGTGTTGTGGTTGTGTGTGCTTCTTTATCTTCTGTCTATTTCTTATTATTTCTCTCACGTTTGGTTCAAATCACCAATTGCCCTTTGTGATCCTGTGTTCCACTGCGCTAGGGGTGCCAATTTTCCCAACAATTGGTATCAGAGCAAGGTTGGGATGGTGTGATTGAACCTGGAATTGATCGATGGTTTATTGTTTGGGTGGTGTTTTTTTTTTTTTTTTTTTTTTTTTTTTTTTTTTTTTTTTTTTTGAAGATAATGTTTCAACTGGTATTACACAAAGATGGGTTTGTGATGTGATTAACAAATCGGGCAGGTTCAACTTGGTAGAAGTGTTTGTTCTTTGTTTGGTTTTATGATGTAGTATGGGATGCAGAATAAGGCTGAATGAGGTGGAATACATATATACTTCTTGAAGGGTGTTAGTGACCATACACCATAAATAATGGGTTATAAAGTTTGAAGAAAGGATGGGGCTGTGAAGTCTCATGTAGAAGCAAGTTCAGCAACGCTTCGAAGTTATGCACGAGATGTTATAGATTTATGTTTTTAAGTCTATGTTAAAGTATTCTTGATGGCTTGCACGTAATATCAAGAATGTGCCTGATCTCGAAAACATGTGCCACGGTAATATGGGCATTCACACGGTATATATTCTAAGCGAGTATGTTGGGTGTGATGGTGGTAAAGAGTATGTCAGATTGGTGATGGCTTTGAGAATCGCTTAAAAGATTAAGCCTGTTAATCACAGTGGAGTTGTCTGATGGTTTGTTTCAGATACACGGTAATCATGACATGTGCTGGAGTACGATATTGAAGCTAATTCTTCCTTTCTGGGTTAGAGTTCAATATGTTATTAGCTTACTGGTTAGGTGGAGCTAGCGGTAATTCTTTTGGATGGTTCTCTTGGTGATCAATGGTGGAGTCTGTGCAAGGATTCGTTGATAGTGATTAAATATTTTCATGGTGTTTGTGAATCGTGGCCAGTTTCACAAGTGTTCTTCATAAAGAAGATGGTTTGAAGACTTTTATCAATGTCATGGTGTTTTGGTCGGAGAGATGGTTCTATGAAGATGGAAGTTCGGATTTGAGCTTCAAAAGTAATTCTACGGGTATATAGAGATGGTGAAAAACTCTGCTAGAAGACGGAGGTGATTTCCTATGATCGTATCATTCTTGAAAGTATGATCCGAGGTGGAGATTGTTAGGAAATAAGTTTATTTCCTGTTTTGGGCCTTTTCCACATTGAGTGGGTTTCCTAATCAAGAGGGTATAGAGTTTAGGAAAGAGTTTAGTTTCCTTGTTGGAGACTAATACTTGGTGGCCAAGTTTGTGTTCTCTATATATATGACTAGAATTGTAGGTTTGTAGACATCCAACCTAGAAGAGTGGTAAATCCTTGTGCTTAGGATTTTGGTCTCTTTGTTAGGGAGGATCGTGTGCTACCGTGAAAGTCAATATCGGTGTGAGAGAAAAACTTGTAGAGAGAGGATTTTGGTGTTCTAGTGTTTAGGGTTTGGGGCTTTGCCCTAAACCAAGTTTCTAGTGTTTCCATGTTTCTCCTCTGTTACTAGCAACTGTGAAGAAGGTGTAAGAGAATACATGAGGCTGGTTAGAGAGTTGGTTTCTATGGTTTCTTCAATGGTTTTCTCAGGTATGTCTTGTTAACTCTTTGGGTCTTGTCTTGAGTTGCGGAAAGAGCATGTAATGGTCTTTGATTTAATGGAAGTTTTTCTTGTGGTGTTGGCCGTGGATGTAGCCTGTAAAGGTGAACCACGTATATCTTGTGTTGTTGTTATGTGTGCTTCTTTATCTTCTGTCTATTTCTTATTATTTTTCTCACGTTTGGTTCAAATCACCAATTTCCCTTTGTGATCCTGTGTTCCGCTGCGCTCGGGGTGCCAATTTTCCCAACAGTTTATAGCAAGGATTTCAAGCTACGTAAAGGTATTATTATATATAATCTTTATCATTTTGGTTATAATATGCTTATACCAATTTTACTTCATTCCTCTTTAATCTAATACGTACATGCAAACTATCACAGGATACATAATTTTCTTCTGATGACTCCTATAGAAAGAAGAAATAATACATGGCACAAGTTGCTCAACAACGGAGACAAAATTTGTTTAGTTCATTGTTCAGTGCTGAAAGTAACAAGAATATGGAAGACAAGAACATTAATCAACCCAAAATCGTAAAACAAGAACAAGTGTTTGAGTTATTGGAATCCCTGCTTGAAGCTGTTGTCGAGAAGATACGTGTTGGGTAACAAATTCTGTTGAATTATTATTCATAACATGTTATATTATTGCTACTTACTGTTAATTGTGTTTGTAATTATGATATTTTTCTGATTACTTCTTAATTGTTCTTCTAATCTGCAGATAAAAGGCAAAGAAGAATTCAAGTTCTCAAAGTTAATAAAGTTAATAACTGCAAGAGTCATAATACTGGATCTGGATATTATAAAAACAAAGTTCTCAAAGTTAATAAAGTTAATAACTGCAAGAGTCATAATACTTGATCTTGATATTATAAAAACAATGGAAAGTCTGCTCAAGAGCGTATAGAATGGAAGCTTCGCCAACTAAGGATTAACAGAAGGCCAAAGATCAATCGAGATTTTTATTGAAATATTTCGAAATTTATTTGTAAACAAGGGATGAATCTATTCTCTCTTGTACATGTATGGTTGAACACTTGCTGTAACTTTTGCTTTTCTAATGAAAGAGTTATTTGACTATAGGAAACTAATAACATGTGGTGTCTGTTGGAAATATCTATATTATAAGGGATAACGATGTTTTTCTCATTCGACAATAATCCGTAGTTTGGACATATAAAGGACGGTCCCCGATTGAGAGATGCGATCTACATTTTGGATATGTAAAGAAAGGTCTTGATTCATCCATCAATATACTCCCTTTTTTCCCCGCGCATTTATCAACGACTCCGTATTCCGTAACGCATTTCTCAAACCAAATCCTTCCCTTTTCTTTAGCCCTCGATTTGGCTACAATGAATGTATGCAAAATTAACATAACTAATTCGAAAAGGATTTCTTCATTCTACCTGTTTGGTACATTGAATCACATTCGCATAACATAGATGAGATTTCGAGTTTCGACAACTCCATAGTAGGTTATCCAAACCAGATTGTAGGTTTGATTTGCAACAATCTCATCACTTCTCATTCTTGCCTAATCAATGGGTTTTATCTGGATCTTTCTCTTTGGATCACTCTTCTTCTTTCGGTTTCCACGTTGGTTTACTCTCTCTAGATTTCCACTTACATTGGTTGTCTTTTCAGTTTGACATCATCTCCGTTTTCATCAGCTGGGAGATAAAATCGCTTTTATATGAAGGTTATTTTTTTAGGCAATTACTTGAGTTGAAGTACGTTTCTCCGTTTGTGACTCGAACCAAAAACTTGGTCCTGCAGTTTTTGTGCAAATCCAGTAACGGATGTATGCATCAAGAAGCTTAACAAGTATACATGTGATTCTTGATAGAGAAGGATTTTAATTAATGTTTTGTCTTTGATATACTCATTTTTGTGCTTATATGTCTTCATTTCTCGAATTAGGGTATTTTTATTTGAGGATTTTGTGATTAAGGTTGGATTTGATTGACGAAATTATAGGTATTGGTTCATTGGCTATTGATGCACATAATAAGGATTTGGTGACTGTAAAAGCAACGATGGATGCTATGGTTTTGACAATTTATTTAAAGAGAAACTCAATAGAGTTGTTGTTGTGGTTCCACCCAAGATAGACGATAGCAAAGGAAAAGATGGTGTTAGAAAGAAATAGAAGGGCAGAGGCGATGGAGGTGAGAAGAAAGGAGCAGGAGCTGGTGAGAATGGAACACTACCCATTCTGATATTCCTGTGCTTAATTACCGGGTTAGATAAGTTAGCAAACACGGGTAAGATAATTATTGATTCCAGATCCTTTTAAACAGTCATTCTGTGGTTTACTAATGCAGGCGTTTTATCTATGAAAATGCATCAGCATGTCCCTTATGGCGCTTCAGTGACTGATGATGCATACAGGAGCAGGTGTAGTTAAATTAACCTAGGTCGTTAACGTTCCTGAGAAATGCAAACAAGTTGCTTTAGTATCTTTAATTTTTGGCTCTAATGTTATGGATCCAAGATCTCCAACCATAAAGATAAAGTGCTAAAATAAAGTTCAAAACTCCTATCACCTATTTGCAGGCCTGTTAAATGCATTGAATTTAAAGATTCAATGTTATCTTTTAATCTCACCTCGAGTTATCTCTATTAGACCCCGTATTTCAGATATCATTGATAATGTCCGTTAAACTAACCCCTAAGATTCTATCACCATATATATATTTAGCTGCCAGTAAGATCTCAAATATCAATTATGGATTTGATAACCAGAACCCTTATGAACCCCATTTTGATTTATTTTGTTATGGTTTTTGTTTGGATTTTTGATTTTGATCTATCTCTTCTGGAACCTACAAAAATATAATACCCTATCTTACATACCAATTCAAAACTCCATCAAGATGGCTAAGTTCCAGCTTCAAGGTACATATAGGTGTTGGCGTTTGGGTTTTGATTTTGATTGCATTTGTTATATCATTCATCGCTGTACGGATTTGTAAGTCTAGGCAGTAATTGTAGCTTCAAGGTACTGATCTAGGTTTTATATATCATTGTAGATTTCTTACATGTGAGTTTACCGATGCATGTTTTTTTCACTAGAAGGTACCATTCTTTAGGATTTTGTTGATTTTCTCTAGGATCTTTTTGTTGATTAATTGGCAATAAGTTTGTCTGCCATAAACATGGCACCACTATTGACCAGGATCCAGCTGAGGCTGCTGA
>JAJJMB010013564.1:1298522-1424820 GCA_023531105.1 Papaver atlanticum | reverse complement strand
AGTTTAGAGCACTATAGAAGCGAAGAAAATCGAGTACAGAA
Source organism: Papaver atlanticum (assembly GCA_023531105.1). Taxonomy (NCBI): domain Eukaryota; kingdom Viridiplantae; phylum Streptophyta; class Magnoliopsida; order Ranunculales; family Papaveraceae; genus Papaver; species Papaver atlanticum. The sequence goes on along the minus strand of JAJJMB010013564.1, from coordinate 1,424,779 downwards.
ACTCTGCTGCTGCTTCTGAAGAAGAAGAAGACGAAGAACATAAGACCCACAGAGTCAGTCGCAGAGGCAGACTTATTTTCAGTGACAACGAGTTACGGTCGCTCCTGTCTGCAGTCACCGAAGCCTTTCAGCAACGATTCAGTCTTCTGTATTAGACTTTCAGCGACTACAGTATACCCCTTTCTCCCTTTTAATCAATTTTTGAGCCATAAACATGTATTTTGAGAACATGATTAATATGAGGAGCTAAACCCCATTGCTGAGGCGATATAGGAAGCTATTTTTCCAACAAAAAGTGGTATATTCTATTTTATTTATTTTATTGCAATTATTTTATGATTATTTGCCTTGATTGAAAGTTGTTTGAGTGATTTTTGTTGAGCAATTGTTATTTCTTTTGATAGAGCATTCTTAGACCTAGGTTTTTGATGTTTTATGCTTCGGATTTACACTTGTTATTTTGAAAATCTACATGTTGCAATAGTTTAGAATCAAATTGAACGAGAAAATTGCATGAATATAAATACTAGATTAAATCACTTTGAACTTGGAAAATAGTGGAATTTCAGCCTCAGTGTTCTTTTAATATTGATATCAAGTTTGTCAGTGTTTGCTATAATTTTTAGTGATTTTTCTATTTAGTTTTGAATTTAAGTCTAAAGTTATCCTTCACAAGTTCGAGAATCGAATCCCTCTTTTTACTACAACTATAAAACACATCAATTTTTGGCGCCGTTGCCGGGGACTTATTTTTAGGGTTCTAGATTTAGATTTATTTTTATTTTTATTCTTTTTTTTATTTTTTATTTTTTTATTTTTCTATTTTACGTTTTTGGGTATTTATCTTTTGTCTACAGGTTTTGGAACATAAATAAAAAAAATGAGCCAAGGAGTTTGGTGATGTCGTAAAGACTTGGAGCTAAAGATTAAAGCGAAAAGAACGGAAAAGAAGACAATTTTATTTTAGTTATTTTCTTTAGTTTATTTTTTATTTAGGGTTTTGTTTATTTTAGAAAGAAAAAAATTGTATTAGGGTTTCTTTATTATTTTGTAATTTTTCTTTTCTTTTTTTTGGACTTTTGGACTCTGGACATTATTTATTTTTTATTATACCCTACGGAAGGGTACCTTTAATTATAAAACTGTTTGCAGAGAAGGAGGACAATTACGATATTGTCTCTGCACCTTGGGTTCGTACACTGACACAGGAGTTACTGTATTCCTTAAGGTGCATATCTGCTGAGGATCTGAATACAGACAGTTATTTTCCTAGTAAAGGGCAAGGCCTGGCCATACAAGATAAGGGTTCGGATTTCATCACCGTTCTCTTCTTGCCCGCCTTATGAAAACGATACCGAACGCGAACCCAAGCTTAAAATTTTGACTAGAACGAGACCGATAGGGTAACGAGCTTGTAGGAAAGTCGTTCAAAAAGATCGTATTGGGTATCTTGTTAGCCTAACTCAAAGTTCAGGAAGATTACCGTAAGTCGATTAGAGCCGCCTTGTAACCCAGGGAAGCGTTGCCAAAGAGGTGGGGGTATCAAAGCTCTTCTGAGCTTCTCCTACTTCTCTTCGACTTACTTTATTCGGATCGTCCTACGAGGTTTGCTAAAATTATACCCAGTTGCCTCTTGGAAGAGTAGAAGCTGGTCTAGAAACAATCTAAGTGGAGCCATCATGCTTTTTGTTTGCTAGAAATCAATAGGGTTGATTTGGTTGAGTCGTCCTTGATTTGTGATTGCTTACCCTTCCAATTTAGGAAATTCTTGTGTATGCCTGAACGTAAAAGAGACGCCCTAGGTAGATTTGTAAAAGAAAAACCTAGCAGTTCTAAGCGTTTCGATTACCTTAATCATGAAAGTCCAATTTTCGGAGAGTCCTGTTTTGAACATTCTCCTGAAGAGATAATCCCTAATACTCCGATAGTACCAGAAATGGCTACTTTGAAAGCTTTGTTGAATCCGACTAGGACTACTCGTTCCTCGTGTATTAAGTTAGCTGACACAGAAGCCAATTATGAACTTAAACCTGGGACCATACAGATGCTCCCAATCTTTTTAGGGAAAAAAAATGAAAACCCCTATTTCCATGTTAGGGATTTTGAAGAAATATGCAGTACCCTAAGAATTAGAGGCTTAGATGATGATGCTTTGAAACTTAGGTTATTTCCCTTTTCCCTGGAAGATAAAGCCAAATCGTGGCTGTATAGTTTGACTTCTGAGTCAATCGAAACATATGAACAACTTACATCTTCCTTTTTCAATAAGTTTTTCCCTAGGCATAAAACATCGTCGATTAGGACGAAAATCTGCACATTCTCACAACAAGAGGGAGAATCTTTGTATAGGTATTTGGAAAGGTTCAATGATTTGTTAACACAATGTCCTCACCATGGTTTAGAAAAGGTTAGGCTAGTTCGGATCCTTTATGAGGGTTTAGATTATTCCACAATATCCACGGTTGAAGCTTTGTGTAAAGGTGGGTTTGAGAACCAAACCGTTGATGCGGCAATGGCATTTTTGAATGAAGCCTCCGAAAAGACCCAACAATGGGAAAATAGTAGGGAACCCCGGAAAACAATTCTTCTAACCATAGGAAACGTTGATTAATACGAGAGAATGTTCTCTCCTCTGTCAGGATATGAAGGTACTTATTTCGTATACTTATCTCCCTGAAAGTGCTGCTTACTTAGGGCTGTTGTAACATGCATCCCCTTTCTTTATTTTGAATTTTGTATTTTAGCTGTCATTATACTGCTTTGTGTGCATCATTCATGTAAGTCTGTAATCATTGCATTATGGGTTTTGGTATGTTGCTTGAGACATCCTTTACCTACACCCAACAGTTTTCTTTTTTCCATTGATCGTCGTGCTAAAACCTCCTTTCCCCTCAGCTGATTTTTTTTTTGGGTAATTTAAAAAAAAATATGGAATTCTTTTGTTCTGATTTTTTGTGTCATGAAAGTGCCCCTGAAATGTAAGTTCTCAAATTGTCCTTCAAGGTGTGGTTATATGAGTAAAAGTGCTGAAAAGAGTGTCGGGCTTAGAATTTCTTTGATGATGAGTTTTTGTTTGTTTGTTGTTGTTAGTAACAGATGACATCGTATAGAAACAATTGAGTATGTTATCAACCTATAAAATGAGTACGATCAATCGCTTCTTTTCGACTTAATACTAGGCTTCTAAAAAAATCCCTTGCGTTGATAACTACATTTTCTGTCCAGACTACATGTAGACTCCTGATGCCACTTTCAAGTATTCATATAATCTGATATGTAGTAGATTGTATGTTTTCAGTTCTATTAACAATGAAACAAGTTGACATAAAAATATTAATTACTTTCACTTTAAAATTGTTTGAAACTGTACACTGTTATCTTTTAAACTGAACCTTAAAATCACCCAGTTTGCTCATCCTATGATACATATATGGAATATGTGAGATATTTTCTATTTTATTTGGTTGGTTATGATGCACTATATCAGTTATGTTTGGATTTGAAATTTATTCTTGGCTTAAATTCAATGGTTGTGTTTATTCATAATGGATAACCCATTGTGTCCATGGCTCAGTGCCACTGCTTTATGATGTCTGTGCAGTACTGTACGTGTCTGTGATGCAAACTCATATAAATAGGTTTTATTGTATGATTATATCTGATACATAACATTTGAACATGTTAATAAAAGAATGCACAATATGGTTTAGTTGTATCGCTAAGGCAATTTCACTTTGCCCTGTTTCGTTTTTTTTTTTCTCCTTCCTTGCATTGGTTATCTTAAGGTTAATAGCTTACACTTGCTGTTAATGACCTCTTTCACGTGATTCATGGATATCTCTTTCAGTGCTCTAATATACACCTTTCTCAGAGCCTAACTTACCAAGTGTGAAGAGCATGTAAGTAATACAGGAAGTGTATCACCTTCTTCCAGATTAATATTAAATGTGTAGTCTCATAATGTGCGAGTGCTTTATACAAATATCTTCATATATAGTATCATTTTTTTACGCTATTTTATTGAATATAATGTTCTGTTAACAAATTTTTGGTATATTTCTTAGAAATGTTGAGAGTGACCATTATTTGTCGGATTCTAGCAAACCACCGTGTGCGTTGCAGCTAGGCGTGGACTATTTGAGCAAAAACATATTAATGAGACGAATCAAGGTGAAGAAATGTAAGTTGATATCGGTCGCAAGTTCAGTTTCCTATACATTGCAAAGGACTGTGTAGCTATGAGATACAAACCACTATTCAAGTGGGACTAAAAAAAGGAATTGGGTGCCGAAAAGCATGCATTGGTTACAGCATGCGACTTATGTTGTCGCTAACTAGAATTTTTCATCACCAATGTTCCATATGTCCTTTTTTTCCACGTTAATTTTTTAATTTGGCATGAATCATTTGCTTTTTTCCCTTTCCCTTTCCCACTAATGTAGACTTTTCATCTATGTTTCAAGGAGCAGAGAGTGTGAACAGTATTGAGTCTACTGACGGTGCCTTAAGGAAATCAACTCTTGCTTGGATGCCGGTCACCATTTTTGACTCCTTTATGGTAGGATTTTTGCAGTGGTTTTGTGTTCTTATTTTACTACAAGCATTATAGGTTTTAAAAGGTAATTCTGCATGTTTATTTGGATCCAACTCTTGAGGAAACATGTTCGAGAAGTGAAGTAGTGAGTTGCATGCATATTGGGTTAAAGAAGTGAAGCAGCAAAACATCTTCCAATTAATCATCCAATTTTTAGCAATTTTGTTTATTCCAGGATGATGGTTAACATAATGCTAAACTGTAATCCTATGTTTCCACTATCGTAACATTTAGGTAATTGATAAGCTTTTTTGAAATCTCTTTTAAGCTTTTTTGCAATCCCTTTTACATTTTCCATTTTACGTGATGGATGGAAGAGCTAAAATATCACTCTTTTGCATTCAAGTTATGCATTATATAATAATTATAATTAATAAATTGCCGGTAGATAAAAAAACAACATTGCTTTTTGTTTGCCACTAAATTTAAGTTTCCTGAAGTACGTCCAAAATTAGCACCAATAAATTTGTAACGAAAATGCTTCATCCGTCGTGGGAGAATTCCGGAAAACAAATGGTAAGACATGAAGAAAAATGGGCCTCATTTTTAATGGTTACCATCTCAATGCTAGGGTCATTACTAGACTACCGTCGAAATCCTCAAGGGAGAAATCCCGGTAAAATTACTCATTTGTAATTTGCACAAAGTTCTTAGCGACTATATTGTTCGAGGTCCCAATCGAAAGTAATAAAAACAGATCAAAGCCCCGTTCCTAGTATTCTTTAAAACAATTTTTTTTTCCATTTATTAATTTCTATTAAAGTTATTTTTCATGTTCTTAATAATACTCATAAAGAAATTTATTTTTGTCATAAATTCTTTGACCGTTTCATGTTACAAGAATAATGGTTTATATTAAACCATATTAATGTTTTCATTAAAAACTTTATTAAGACCACTTGACAATAAATCAGATTTTTGGTTTAACAAAAATAAGAGAGAGTTTTTTCTTTTAAAGTTTTTTTTTTTTGGAATTTTAAAAGAAAAGAATAAGAATTTTGAGAGAAAGAAAAATGAGTGTATGATCATCACTTATTTTTCTAGAGATTGATTTTGAGCAAGAATAGAAGTGTACAAGTATCACATACTCTAAAAGTGCAAGAGTGATTGTGAAAGAGATTTACTCGGCTGTTTTATCCTGGGGACGACGCGACATGGAAGAACTGTTTGCACAATCTTGGGCAGAGCCGCGAAACATCTTAAAGAGAGCGACCTGGTCGTGACTCAGCCATAACATTATTTTTTTGGTTTTTCTTTGTGATTGTTTTGCAGGCGGATTTCGGCAATTGTTCCAACAATTTTAAGACGATTTCTTCTGCCATTGAGTTCAAACGAGAAACTATTGCTGAAAAGATGATAAGTGATAATTTCACTTACTTGAGCAAGTTTTTTGCTTCCCAATGAAAACAAAAATTGCGAGTAAATACTAGAGATTAATCGACGTATGGAGCAATGGTTTGCTGATTTCTTTGTTGGTGTGGAAAGAGTGGACGTCGGTTTATGACTAGTTGAGATTTCAAAGCAAATAAGGTATGTTTGATGAACTATTTGTAGTTATTGTGGTGATCAAATAATTGCATTCTAGATTGAAATAAATTGGTTGTTCAATCTTAGAATGAGTTGTATGGAAACTAGATATTGAGAATTATTGTTTATGACAATATATGTGTGACTCATACAAGTTTGGAACTTATGAGATAGGATTTGACACCAAACCAAAACCGAAAGAATAAGAAACCTAGTCAAAACAAATACTAATACCAACTCTCACCAAGAAATGAACATAATTTTAATTATGAAGTTATTTGATACGCTTGCTTTAAACTAAGTCTTACGACATGGAATTTCAAGAATATCAAATGTTATTAACAATGCTTTTCAAGCTAAGTTAATGTGAAATGTGGATACGGTGATAGGTTGGTATACATTGATGTTTTACACCGTGTTTGTTTTGATAGGTTATGGTTCAAAAGTTGAACCAAATCGTTTAAAAAGAAAGTGATGTTGAGTTATACTCATATCTCTAGGATTCTTGGTATTGGTATGGTCTCAAAAGTTTAATTCGGGTAGAACTATCTTGTTAAAGATGTTCATACCACCAAATGAGAAAGAATCTAGTTTCCCCCTATCTTGTTTTTAACAAGATTAAGATTAAAATTTTGTCGAAATTGATCATTGCACTACTACAATAGATAAGTTATCAATGAAATGTTTGAAACAAATATTATATTATTTATATGATATGATAGAAGCTTTGAATGCTTGAAATATGTGATTTTATCTTGCTTCTATGAAATTATGGAGTTAGTGATGAGTATGAGCATATTGTGTTTCCTCTAAAATTTCTAAGGATTCTTTTAAGTAACATGTATCAAATTTAACCCAACACACTAAAGCATGCAGACTCTTAATCTTGCTAGTTTTTAAAAGCATCGGATAAAATAAAATGTTTGAGACTTCTATAAAATATTTTTGGTGTTTCACGTAATCTAATTTGGTGACTAAAACTGATCTTTTCAGTAGTGAATTTTACAATGTTGTCTTCACGAAAAATATTTATTTGGTCGTCCTCTTATTGTGCCAAAAGTATTTTGAAATTGGATCATTACTTTATTAGTTAGATGAGCAAGAACGCATAACACGTCAAATGTGAATTTAGAGAAATTATTTGCGCTTAGAAAAAAATTATTTCTAATTTTTGTATGAATGAGGAAACTTTCTAGTTTTTGAATTGGTATAGAACACCAAAATCCGACGTCTAACGAAGTCTATAGAAATTTAATATTGAATGTGTGTAGAAATGCAATTTGCATAAGTAACTTCTCAATTTGAGATATTTTGGTTTTGATTTGAAATTTTATTTTGAGTCGAAAATAGTGGGGGTTCTTTACCCTATGGATGTTTGAACACTAAAGTTAGATTAAAGAACTAGCTAGAAATGGAGACCATAAGGTCATTGAGAATGAATTTATACCTACGGAAGTAGTAAGACTAAAAAGAATTTTAGTCATAATTATTACTTTGTTTGAGATACTTAGCTCCTCATAATTTTAATCTTTGAGAAAAAAAGGTTTTAAGAACCAAATGTTTGAGTTTGACAAATAGAGAAAGGGTAACTAATTTTGATACTTGCTTTCATGTCGCTGGATTTACATTCTTGATTGGTGATATTGTTTCTACGATGCGTGATTTGTTGTATATCATATGTAGAAAAAATTTATTGAATGAGTTAAATGTCGAATTTATGTAAATCAAGCATGAAAAACTCTGTAATTCCCATAAGAACGAAATTCATATAAATTTGGGAAGTCGTTATTTATTTTGACACAAGTTCTGAAGCAATTGAATCAAATGGTTTCAAGAATTGACTAACGTGACAAACGCATAAGATTGTCTATATATGCATAAGTGATTCGCTGAATTTGTATTCTAACTCGTACGATGTTAATGAAACTGAGAACATGCTTAGTTTATTATTTGACATGAAAGACTTGGATGAAGATAGTGTAAATTTTGAATTGAAATATTTCTTTTGGATCCATTCCACTACATTGAAAAGGATTTATAAATAAATAAAAAATATAGTCTTTATGAACTAGTTTTCACTCATTTCATTCTAGTATTATAGTGCTTGTGATTGTGTGTGCTTGAACTAGAAAAAGAAAATGAGTATGGTAGCATGGCATTGCTTCTTGATACGTGATGGACTATATGTATATTACTTCTGTAGTGGGGGTTACATATATGCAACTTTACTAATAATCCATGTATGGATAATTAGTAAAACATTGAGAAGGTTATGAGGTGTCTGAAAAGAACCTTAAACCTAGAAATACACTATCTAAAAATGTTTACCGCAATCCTTTAAGGATATTATTGCGATGCTGATTGAGATATCCTTTCAAATGAATCCTCCAAGGGATGGAGTGATTCAGTCCTCTACTAGATAGAGGAAGAACATACATATTAATCCAATGCGATAGTACCGTGGCTTTTGCAAGAGTTGAGAACCATTAATTACAAAGGTAGAGTCGACATATAAGGTGATAGAAAGCATTTTTTAAGCTATGAGATTGGATTATATATGGTCTGAAAAGAGTTATCATTGATCCTTTGACGAAAGGATTAATAAGAAGGTATGAATACATCTTATGGGATGATGTTGATGCCCATTGAGAATTGAGTCATTTGTGATGGATACCCACCTAGAAATAGGTTCAAGGGGAATAACGATTCACAAATACTATGGACATAGTTGTTCGTGATTGACACCCAACCTATAACTCAAGATTCCAGAAGTAGGTTCAAAAGGTAATCCCTACCTATGAATGGAAATCCCAAAATGTAGGTTCAAATGGGACTAAGTCACGGATAATATGTATATACAGAATCATGCTTTTGAGAAGTCATCCCACAGCATGATATCCTGAAGAGAGTTAAGGTTGATTTTTTTGTTTTTAAAACTCTTAATGATGTTTAATATACTCTATTTAGAGTGGGGTACATAGCTACAGGAGTACTCTTGATAAACTCACCTATATGGATGTGAAAGTGTGGCCGCTTTCTATGAGAATATGGGCAGTTCTCTAGATCATTCATTAAACCGGGATTCAAGCACATGGCCGTAATGTGCTGGCTTTAGAATTTACACTAGTATAGTTTTGTGTGTGTTAGACAATCTTCTTATCTCCTAGAGTTCAAAGACTTATGTTCACTCTATGGTCATATTTTTCGAGAGCCTAACACTATGTAAAGGTTCAAAATCGAAAGATACCTTTACTTATGCACATCACTATATAGATCTTGCTCAATGTTTTAAAAACATAAGTGGGGGATTGTTGGAAATATATTCTTTAAAACAAAATTTTATTTCCATTATTAATTTCTATTAAAGTTATTTTTCATGTTCTTAATGATACTCATAAAATAAATTTATTTTTGTCATAAATTCTTTGACTGTTTCATGTTACAAGAATAATGGTTTATATTAAACCATATTAATGTTTTCATTAAAAACTTTATTAAGACCCCTTGACAATAAATCGGATTTTTGGTTTAACAAAAATAAGAGAGAGTTTTTTCTTTGAAAGTTTTTTTGTTTGGAATTTTAAAAGAAAAGAATAAGAATTTTGAGAGAAAGAAAAATGAGTGTATGATCATCACTTATTTTTCTAGAGATTGATTTTTAGCAAGAATAGAAGTGTACAAGTATCACATACTTTCAAAGTACAAGAGTGATTGTGAAAGAGATTTACTCGGCTGTTTTATCCTGGGGACGACGTGACATGGAAGAACTGTTTGCACAATCTTGGGCAGAGCCGCGAAACGTCTTAAAGAGAGCGACCTGGTCGTGACTCAGCCATAACATTATTTGTTTGGTTTTTCTTTGTGATTGTTCTGCAGGCGGATTTCGGCAATTGTTCCAACGGTGTCCACCAGAACAACTCTCTTGTAAAATTTTAATCAAAATCCGATGAAACGAGATCAATCTTTTTTTGCAAATTCGACCAACACTTCGAACAGGTGACTTCTTTGCAGCTGCTTTTTCTGCTTCGATTCAGCAACCTTGGTATTGATTTCAGATTTTTCGAGTTGACGCAACACCTTGTCTTTTTATCCTACTACTATCTCTATGTTCTTCCCAGTGGCGAGCAATGCAAAAATAGGAAGTTCAGGCGGTTTTCTCACAAAATCCACCCATAGAGTTGGAGTTACCTCCTGTTGCATTACCCTTCCAAACTGAAAATTTGCAGAAGAATTTGTCTGAAAGTTTGATTTTTGCAGAAGCAGTTGAGCAATGGTGGCTTGCTCATCTTCCTTGGTACTTAGAGATACAAATCTCAAGATTCATTTTCAGAAGAAAAAGTTTTTTATGATAAAGAGAGAAATATCTGTATTAAAACTGAAATTGTAGTACAAATATCATTCTGAGCATACAATACATAGGTTTCTAATACCATAACTTTTATGTTAGTAATGAAAACATAATAAAGAAACCTATATTTCCACTGAAAAAATTGATGAAAGTATGGGCTAGGGTTACTTCTGTTGAGTATAACGCACGGAAGCTTCGATACCAAGTCTTCGGTACACAATGATTTCATTAATTGTCTACCAAAAACATTACACTATCTCTGTACACTCTAGACATATACAACTCACTACACACTCATGCACCACTTGTGCACTACACTCTCACACAACCACCTCACCTCACAACTCTCGGTGGGGGAGAACATACCTCCTTCCCTTACTCTCACTAAGGAGAGATTTGCTCCTTTCCCACACTTTCTTATAAGCACAACTGATCCCCTATTTATAGGAGATATATTAGACCGTCTAATTTAATGTAGATACTTCTAGAGTATGACTATCCTAGATTATTCTAGAGACCTGCTAGCCAAGCCTAAATAATACATGGCTAATTTTGTACTCTAGATATTTCTAGAGACTCATTTTACACACATGTTAATTATCTAACATTTACACTCTAGATAATTCTAGAGAGTCAGCAACTGGAACTGGGCTTCACTAATGAAGTATGTGTTTCTATCTCAACATTCCCCTTCAACACTGACTTCATTCTCTCATCTACTTGATGATATCTTGATAATATCTTCCCGGTTTCTTTCGTCGTTCATAATCATTTCAAGTTGTGTATGTATGCTTGATCCTGCCGCATCTTCGTCTCGTCCTCCATTGGCACCGTTAACAACCTCTCCCAGTTTTTACCTTTCCAAAGGACTTCACATGCGACCTTAGGTACCCGTGGTTGGTGTCCTTCGTGTGTTTTGAGTATCCTTTCTCCTGCGTTTCCTCCACCTCTACTCTGTCGTGATCCTAGCGATCTCTTGTCACCTCTCGCGTGATTCCTGACCATCACACTCATAGTCCTAGACTATACATCATTGTGGAAACTGCAGCATCTCGGTTGCAACATACTCCCATGCAACACCTCTGCTACAGCACCTGTGGTCTCATACTACACACATGCAGTCCTCCTGACTGCACATCTTCACGACGATAACCATGACCTCGCGACGTCCATCCCAGACCGTCCTACTGTCATATCTCGCATGGTATCTAATCACTACACATGCAGTCTCACACTGCATAACACATCACGACCAAACGGTATACGGCCCCGACCATACTGCTCTGATACCATTTGTTGAGTCTAACGCGCGGAAGCACCAATACATAATCTAGAGAGTGAGTTGAAATTTCGGCATAATTTTGATACAATAATAATTTCATTAATTATATACCAAAAGCCTTTACACTCACTCTGGACATATACAAACATATGCATTTCTCACAATACACTCATGTGCATTGAACTCATTATGCACACTAATTAATCACCACAATGTGGCTCATATCCCACAACTCAAACAAACCACTCATCTCGGTAAGGCAGAGACTAGCTCTCTCTTACTCCCACTAAGGAGAGCTTTGCTCTCTCCCCCACACAGTGAGGACTCAACTTCACACTCTCACTAACACTTCCTTGTTGAGCACTTACAAGTGAGCGACACATCCCATATTTATACTTAGTCTTGCCCGACTAAGAATAGAAATAATTAATCAGTTAATAAATACAATGGTCATTTGGTATTCATTATTTCACTTAGTATTTCACTTACAGTATGATAAGCATTTTAACAAACAAATAGCGTCACATATCAGGACCTAAGGTGACAGTTTTATATGGAAATTTTACTTACTATGACAGTTTTATGAAGAAAATGATGCCTTTTGTACAAGAAATAGAGTATTTGATGACAGTTTTATTTAAAAGATGCTACAGTAACTTGTAAACAATGGCAGGTCAGTTAGGGAACCGTTACCTTTGTACAATAAATTGAGTTTCCAGTAACAGGTTTATCTAGAAAATGTTACCGTAAGTCTTTAACAATGACAGGTATACGAGGAAACTGTTACTTTATAGTGATGATTCCGCAACAGTTTCTTATAGACCTTTCGTAACAGGGGCTTTGGTGACAGTGCAGAAAAATTTCAAAACTGTTACATAAGTATTTCAGTGACAGTGTTTAACTGTCACCTAAGCCCATTTTTGTACTAGTGTCTAATGACTGATCAACCAATCTTTCTCAGATCTGAAGTTAATATCAACTACATGGTAATATCTTTATGCAGGTAATATCTTTACGCACGTAGACGCACAACCAAATCCAAAGCTGCTAATGGGTCGGATACTAGTTTACTGGGAAGGTATCAAAATCCATATAAGACGGAGTATTTTTTTAAAAAAATTTATATGAGAATTCGTACTCCCTCAATAAACAGGTACCCCCATTAGTAATGTTGACTAACAATATCAAGATAATCATGCAAAGGGTCGGGAGACATCACTAGTACAAAATGGGGCTTTGGTGACAGTTCAAGATTCAAAACTGTGACAGGTAACAAGTGAACTGTCACCAAAGAATCGATGGTGAGATTTAGGTAACAGTTTTTCATAAAAACTATCACCATTAATGGTCAATAACCGTGACAGTTTTAAAACTGTTACTGAATAAACATAGTATGAAAGTGTTTGCTAAAAATGTCACTGTATATGCGTATATGATAACATTTCTGAACCTAAAACGAAATCTTATCTTAGTTCATTATTTTTGCCCCAAATAAGAAACCAACGCCTCCACTCTCATTGAAACAGAAAAAAGAAAACTGAAAAGTAAAAACCTTTCTTCGTCATCACCATTGGATTGACTCTCCTTTTCTATTTTCTACTCTTGTTTTTCATTTCTCTGTATGATCGACGGAGAAAATAACAACCCTAAATCTCAATCAGTGAGTCATGGAAGCCCTAATTTCGTCTTCTATAATAGTACAAGATAATAACAACAATAATTTAATTTTGTTACTTCTTTATTTATCACCACAAGATGTAGATCCTTCTCCCGTGGGTAATCAATTTAAAGATGTTATTAATTTTTGAGTTTTATTTCATGGGTTTCTTATAATTTTTCATAAATTAGTTCACATATGATTGTTTATTACGGAAATTAGTGATTGAGAATGGCGATTAAAGAAGCAGAAGTGGGAACGAAAGATCTGAGTATTACACCAGCAGTGATTGAGAATCTGCTACGTCACATTCTACAATGTATAAGGGCGTGTAACCCACATCGCCTTGATAGCCAAAGTCTTTGAAGTGGTACTTATTGTTTCTGTTATGATCGGTCTTCTAGCCGAAAAAGAGTATAGAAACTTTGGTCCTGTGTAAGTATTTTTTCCTGATTTTATAACTAAAATTTTCAATTTTGGAATTTTTTTTAGGACCAAATAAGCGATTACAGAATTATTGGATTATGTATAGCTGAAGTTTTTGTTCATCGGCTTCACTTGATATGGATTTGTGTTACTAATTGTGAATATAGATAAATTGAATCAAGCTTGAATACTTGTATTGCAATGGTGAGAGTATAAGGTATGTTTAAGATTCGGCAAATATGGTGTCACATTTGTAGATGAGTTACATTTTTGAATGATAATATTAATGCCTGTACCGATAGGTGGTATGGTCTGTGCCATCTCAAGATTCAGCGTCAATTACAGAATTCGTTGGATAATGTGCACGAAAAGAACTAGTAGAATTTTGGTCTGTTACTTAACAATCAATTAGATTAGCACTTTTGTTTGAAATTACAACATGTTACTAATTCTGCTTATAGAAAAAACAGGATCATGCTTAACTCATATCTATTTCGTCATCTTTGCAGCATATTGTACATCTTATAGAAGTAGCTAAGAGGTGTTAATACCCACCTGCAACCTTTGTGGTGACACCGGGCTTGAAGTGGAGAAAGAATTGCACTACAGTACTCTCTATGATTAGTTAACTACTAATTTTCTTTCGTGTAATTTTCCTGATGATTATAAAATACCTAGATTAAGTACCAATACTGATAGTATATCTAAGTGAATTTTTTGCATTGTCAAACCATCTATTTATTAGTAGTATCTACCAAAGACCAACTATTTAAACTAAGCACACCAATTCTTCCATCACTATGGTGATATTGCTTGGCCTTGTCATGATTGCTCTCCTAGTATGACAGCATTCTGCAAACCCTTTGCTAACAGCCCTCTCTGTTGTATTCTTAGATGCCCAGGTTTCCACTTGTTTGATCCCACTTACGTGCCCTGGAGGGTCTTACCTGAAATCTGCAATACAATTGTATTTGTATATTTGTATTGTATTCAATTTTGGTTGAAGTTTTTGATATGTTTTTGAATTTCTGGTTTTGCAGTTCTCGCATTCTCCTGGGTATTTTGACAACGGAAGAGTATACACTAGTCGTCCTTATACACTAGTCGTTTTGCAGTTTTCAGTTTTCGTCTTACAATTGCACGAATATTTTATGCATTTAACAACAGATAAACAGTAACTGTGAAGGTACAATGAAAGAACCCAAACCCATGTATAGAGGAAGCAGAACTACAGTCATGTTAGCAGATATCCATAAAAGCAATGAAACGGACTTTGTGTTGGGTGGCAGAGCTTTGGTTTCCATGGCTAGTAAGGTACGAGAACTCTTAGGTCAAGGCATCATAGATGTGAAATACAGGAGGTAATGTTTTTTATTTCTATGTTTGATTATCTTGTTTTTTGTATTCATATATACTGGTGGTGAAGATAATTTAGGATTTTTAATCAAATGCTTGGTTATGTTAGCTTTTGGGACAGTGCGTGGTTACCTGCAAAAGTTCCAGCCATTTTATCCTTAAAAGGCCTTAAGAAGGGTGATTTTACACGCGTTTCCTTCGCGAATGAGGCCACCTGCAAGTTCTCCAACTAAATTTGCCCCTTCTCTGATTTTCTTTCCTTAGTTTCTACTGGCCTTCCAACCTTTTTCCTGATAAAAGATTGTAATGAATGGATCCTGCAAAACTACTCGTAATGTCACATTAATTAAAGCTTCACTAGGAGCAGTAGTATATTGTTTGATTGAGTTTCTCTGTTGTGCGGCATCAGACCCAATTATGTTATAGCAAAATGATTTTGCTTTCGATGAACCTCATACAGATTCTCCTAATGCTGAAGTAATAACAAAATCAATGCAAATGCAAACCGTCGTGGTGCTTGAGATAAGAATAATATTTGTTATCTCTTATTCCATTTTCATTTGTTCCATGATTGTCAAATACTTGTATAGGTATGGACTAAATCAAGTTACACTCAAAGTGATGATTTGGCCAATAATTCTTTTCTTGCTTCTGTGTTTTTTGGTTCTTCTCTGTTGCAATTTGATTAGTTGAATGCATGGTATCTACTGTTTGTCGACAAAGCACTTTCCTCTCATTTCTATGAGTACGAGTTCTCGAAATCGATATGGGTCAGGGTGATGTTCAGTTTCATTTCCGTCTTGGCATGTTTTGGATTGTCACTACTTATTAATATTTGGAAATGTGATACTTTGCAGGTACCTTGAATGTTTTGCTTCAGGAGTTTACAATGATGGTTGTGACTACACATTATTCTAACAATGGCGAGAACAAGACATTTACAGGCAGTGGAAGTTACTTTAGCGCATTGAGATTCTTGTCTATGTAATGAAAGGAATGATATAGTTTACCAATTCATTTTTAGCTTTTCCTGTATCATGCCATTTAACCTTGAATTCTAGAAATAATTAATCAGTTAATAAATACAATGGTCATTTGGTATTCATTATTTAACTTAGTATTTCACTTACAGTATGATAAACATTTTAACAAACAAATAACGTCACATATCAGAACTAAGGTGACAGTTTTATATGGAAATTTTACTTACTATGACAGTTTTATGAAGAAAATGATGCCTTTTGTACAAGAAATAGAGTATTTGATGACAGTTTTATTTAAAAGATGCTACAGTAACTTGTAAACAATGGCAGGTCAGTGAGGGAACCGTTACCTTTGTACAAGAAATTGAGTTTCCAGTAACAGTTTTATCTAGAAAATGTTACCGTAAGTCTTAAAAATAACAGGTATACGAGGAAACTGTTACTTTATAGTGATGATTCCGCAACAGTTTCATATAGACCTTTCGTAACTGGGGCTTTGGTGACAGTGCAGAAAATTTTCAAAACTGTTACATAAGTATTTTAGTGACAGTTTTTAACTGTCACCTAAACCCATTTTTGTACTAGTGCATAGAAATGGATACTATTAAGCATTTGGACCCATAAGAAAGTCATGTAAAGTAATGCGAAAGAGCTTTAATGTTGTGCGCACTTTTCTCTAAAGACTGTATATTCGACATATTCATTGAATGGCCTAATTATTACTATTCATGGGTAAATTTTTAACCCTCGTTATATAATTTTCTAAATCAAATTAATGGTGGAATTTAAAATATTACGTGCACACTCATTAAACAGTGTACACATAATCATACTCAATACGAAAACATTACACCAAGTTGACAGTTAAAAATGAATCCTAGATTGTATATGTGATTTTATAGTTGCTCAGCCATGACCTACCACTTCCCATGAGGGATTACCATTCCTAAATTGATTAAATTAGGTGCCACATCCAGATCCACATTTGGATTGTCCTTGTTTGTCAGCCTGTGACAGCTTCTGAAGAAATGAGGATCCAAAAACATATACTAACATCATTTGTATTTAACATTTTTTTTTTTTGGTTTTGACTTAATTGATTCTGACTGAAATTACCAGACTCATCCAGATTTGACTTAATATGTTTGTTTTTTGAGTCAAATCTGACTCAACTTACTCAAAAGCATGCGAGTTAGTGGCTTGGTCCCATGATCTTGAACGAGAATATTTTGTTTCTTCGTTCAAACGATTCTAAGTCAGAAATAAGATTCGAGTTAAATAGTGAATTTGATCTAACTAAAGCTAGAAAACAATAGTTAGATATCTGACTAGTCAAGCCAGAGGTCGACTCAGATCGTGAGTCAGATGCAAACGAACATTTGTAGGACTGAATTCGGCGTTGTAAGGGAAAAAATCGGAGGGACGAAAAATGTCTTTTCGTAACCGTTATATCGGCTTGCAACACCCTCAGAATTTCTTGTAACTTAAAATATACATACAGACTATACTTTTTACAGCAAGATTTTTTTGAAAGAGAGAAGATTGAAGAGGGAGGGATTTCGTTCTTGGTATAGAGTGAGAGACATTTTTATCGTCTGGTAAAACCCAGTTATCCACGACCAATTTTCTCATCTGGTATACTCCTTTCTCTTACTTTTTGCGTTCTTTTGGACAAATTTTGTCTTAATTTGATCTTGACTCCATATTTTCTTCCTCTCAATTTTGTTTGTCTTGTTCTGGTGAAGTTTATCTGATTGGGTTTTAGTTTATGTCAAGTAAATATTGATTTTATTGGTATAATTTTGTGTAAGTTCTTAATCTAAGTTTATTGTTCTGTATCTGTTTGATAAAATGCGTCAATAAACAGTTGTCAGTTCCATCAACTAAACTGTACACATTCTTTGTAACTATCAAAAATCCATGTTAGAAAAGTCATGGGTCCTATTAGTTTGTGATTCACATTTGCGTTATTTGTTTTTTTAAATTTTCTAGATTGTAGTTGTTGTTATGGGGACAGAGGAGAACAAAGATTTGTTGAAAGGGGTTGATTGGAAGAATGTAGGTGGTGAGGTGAGGGACTCTAGTTCTGCTGCAGCTACACCAGTTGTTAAGAAGCGGCTTCCGACGAAAGTTAGACAAGTTCCTGAGTATTATTTTCTCCCTCGAAAACCTTTATCTGTTATCCTTCCTTTCTATGGGGCATGTATTGCTGCAGGAATTGGTGCTGGGATGTTGATTGAAGTCTGGATTAACAAGAAAATTAAAGGTAATTTGTCTTAAGTTTGAATTGTAATATACAAGTATAATAATGTTACATCATTGAACGTGTTTCTGGACTGGGTACTAGTAGTCTGGATGATCATCAATTTCAATATGCTGCAATGAAAATGATATAATCAACCGTGTTTTTATTAGAAACCTTGTCTCCTGCACTGTTGGCTTTTGGCCTCACGTGCATGGTTACAAATAGGAAATACTATCTGCAATACATTAGTGAACCATTTTTAGCTGCACTCCATGGTCAATTGTTCTTCTACATCATCATTTTATCTTGGCTCGTAAAGCCTTGTTTTAAGCTAACTTTTCTTTTATTGATCTACAGAGGATGGAGGAGGTGTAGTTTGGAAGATGGAATAGTGAATGCCTGAACTCGGAGATGATAGAGCTTTTGGTGCGTAATCCAGTCCTATTAGGTACTTAAACATTACCATGCACTGTCTTGTTTGTTAGGATTTTGGAGTACTGTATCTACAACAATTTCATAAGGCATTGACATTTATATTTCGAACATGCTATGTTTTTCATGTACGGATTTGCTTCCCTTTTGTTTTAGTACTTCATGTTCATATTGGTAAACAAGCACACGATACATTCAATTAAATTTAGAACATGTTTTCTAACTCAAATCTAGAGACATTCTTAAGAAAAACAAACTGTGTTGTTACTATCGCTAGGAAATTGATTACAATATCTGATCCTACTTCTGAGGTTTCTACCTACTATCGTTCTTTGTGGGTTTGGCATAATATGGATTGTTTGAATTATGAAAAAAAAAGGTATTCATTTTTTTTCTGACAAAAATTGGAGAAGTAACGATGCTTAAGCATCTTACAAACTCAAAATGAACCATATAATGGTGGACAACCCTTGCAAGCAGCAACAAGGGAATGTTTGTTCTGATGTGGAAAAAGCATCTGATGATCAGCGAAGTTCTTCGTGGGTATAATCATCATCTGTCAGTTCACTTTCATGAATTACTGTGCTGTAGAAAATGTGAGGGTGATTTAACATCTCGTTTAGGGACAGTGTTCCGTCTCTATCATCATCAGCCTGAATTATGTTAGAAAACAACCAATTTAGAGATTCGTAAAGACCATCCATTAGTGGTTAATAGCATCGGTGATCGAGGTCTTACCATCTGGATTAGGTATTTCGTAAAATACCTGGCGTAAGAAAGTTCCCCGGGATTTAGGTGGTGCGTGAGAGGCCTCAGTTCTGCTACTGTTAAGTATCTGCAAGTTGACGCATAGAGAAGTGTGAATACCGAAAAGAAAGGACTCTTGACAAGAATAGTACGAGGCGAAGGGAAGTTTACTTGTCCATGTTCACATCAAGCTCAGCAAATTTTTCCTCTGCGCTTGGTAAGTTGTTCCCATCATTTTCAAATTCAATGTAGTTCTTGTAAACATCATAAGCTCGTTCATTAAATTCTATGAAATTCAATTTCCCATCTTTATCATAATCCATGCCTCTGATTGAACATGTAACATTCTCATACTATTAGATTAGCAAGAATTTATGATTTAAACGAGACGTGCAAATGTTTAATAGAAAAGTTAGCATAACCCGATGAAAAGTTATAAAGAAATTTACTGAATCTTTTCTTTCACCATCCATTGCTGGATACTTTCATTGCCACTGTCTTCGGGGTGCAGGAAACTGCAACAGAGAAGCTTTTTATGTGAATAGAAAGAAAACCCTACAACTCAAAATAATGTGCAGCTTGATAATTAGGAGATTAGCTGTTATACTCGTTGAATTCTGTGAAATTGAGACGGCCATTGCCATCTATGTCTGCATTGGTAAATTGTTCGCTCCACCACCCTGGTTTGCCATGCGTCTTGTCGTTCATATCTGTTTTACAAGTAACCTTAACATTAGAAACTTCTGCTGCATACAGTCTATGTATTATTCTGACAAGTAGAGTTGGTTTTGCCCTTCATAATTGTTAAACATTTTTTGGCATGAATCATTTCAGCAATATTTTATTTTCAGTGTCGAAATTTATAAGAGAAAAAAGTAGATGCCTCTAAACAGAATGGATATATACCTATGTTATCATTGTCAAAAAGATTGGGGAGATATTCTTTCAGTGTGATAAATTTGTCCCCGTCTAGATCGTGTTCCTTCATCTCCCTCAGAGTTCTCTGATTCAACCGGTTTGTTGCTTGCCAAACATTCCAAGCCTCTAATTCCTTAAAACTGATCACCCCATCTTTTGGTGTTTTGTCTAGGCAAGGAAACAAAATTAGCAACCTCCCAGGTATATTTAACTGTCCCTTCTCAGAAAAATAATCCTCAGGATCCTCTTCGGGAATGTCAGAAAATGGATTGGTATCCCAATCATGTTTGATTTGGGACTTGTAATAATTTTCTAGGTCATGTTGATCCTTCTCACTCCAACTCTCTTCTTCCAGTGATCTCTCTATTTTTGCTACCAACGGATCAAAGATTAGGTGCTTGCAACCAAGGCATCGACCAAGACGAAGCTGGCTGTATTGGCCCCTCTCAGGTTTTGGAGCGAAGGCAAGGATGAAGAGGAAGGCGGTGGCCAGAAGGGAATAGACCACCGCCGGTTTCATTTTCCGGCTTTTCCGAAGGAACCTCCAATCAGACAGAAACTAGAAAACTTCAAATTTTTGGAGTTTCTTTCCCTGTAAATTTTAGGGTAGAAAAACAAAAGTTGAGTTTTCTTGTTTGTATTTTTTGTATCCTTGTGTTGTAAATTAGTTGTGGATTTACCAAAATGAAGCTGGGGACAGTCTGAAAAACAGTTAAAATAGGCAGTTAGACGTTGATGGTATATATGGAACCAGGCAGGCTTATTCTTTTGGATTCCAGGTGTTGGGTTTACCGTTTACCATGGTGTCCCGGGGGTAAGTAAAGTGTGAGAACAAGTGAGGTGCTGAGACATTTTAGATTTACACTTTGTTTGCTTGGATCTGATTCATGAGCTGAATCAGACTCGCCATAAGTCTAATATCGAAAAGATTGGTTTTTATATTTACACTCTACTCTGTTCGTTTAGATCTAACTTGACCCAAGTCAAATGCCTTTTTCTTTTTTTTGAAAAAAAAGAGTCAAATGTCAAATCATTTATTTTTCCATTTTTACCGAATGATGACTGATTCAGACTAGACTCTGAGGTATCTTAGTCAGGTATAAAAAAATTAACTAGATTCAAGAGTTTTTGAAACCTTACAATTTAAGGCCAGTGCTATCCCGAACGACACCGTGGGGAAGGAATATAAGTTAGCAGCCTTTTAAGCCGTTCGATCATGAGATGATACCATCTCTAACATGAATACAGCTGTAAAACAAAAAAACAAAAAAAAACAATTTGCAAAAACCTCCTTATCATTTATTACTTTAACAAAACCATCTTTTCCCCATTACTGAAAACTTTTAGACGTTCGTTCATTGATGTGTTTTGTAGTTGTAGTGATAGTGGTGGTAATAGGATTCGATTCTCGAACTTGTGAAGGATAACTTTAGACTTAAATTTTAAAACTAAAATATAAAAAATCACTGATATTTAAAACAAACACTGACAAAGTTGATATCAATATTAAAAGAACACTGAGGCTAAGATTCCACTATTTTTCCAAGTTCAAAGTGATTTTATTTAGTATTTATATTTATTTAATTTTTGCGTTTAATTTGATTCTAAGCTATTGCAACATGTAGATTTTCAAAATAACAAGTGTAAATCCAAAGTATAAAGCATCAAGAACCTATGGCTAAGCATGCTCTATCAAAATAAATAACAATTGCTTAACAAAAATCATTCAAACAATTATAAGTCAAGGACAATAATCATAAAAATAATTGAAATAAAATAAATAGATTATACCACTTTTTATTGGAAAAATAGCTTCCTCTATCGCCTCAGCAATGGGGTTTAGCTCCTCATATTAATCATAATCTCAAAATACATGTTTATGGCTCAAAAGTTGATTAAAAGGGAGAAAGGTGTTAAAGCAGCGGATTCTGTAGTTGCTGAAGGTCTAAAACAGAAGTCGGAATTGTTGCTGAAGGGCTTCGGTGACTGCAGGAAGATGCGACCGTACCTCGTTGTCACTGAAAATAAGTCTGCTTCTGCAACTGACTCCGAGGGTCTTATGTTCTTCGTGTTCTTCTTCGCAGCAGCAGCAGAAACAAATTTCAACTCGTGATTTCAGCTCTCTGTTCTCTTCTAAACTTCTCCAAAGTGTTCGTCACCCTTCCTTAGCCTCTCTATAGCTTATATATACCTCACAGGTCGGTTAAAACTCGACAAAATCTTCCCAAAAATAATTTTTTTTCTTTTTCTCCAAGTTACGAAATTTCTTTTTTTTTTCTTCTCTGTCGACATAATCTAGCTGTTTATACCTTTCCAAACTCTCTAAATTGATCATATAGAATCCCAAAGGATTATTTCTCCTTAACACTTGTGTACCTTCCCTAAATAACCAAAACAAACTACCCGAGAAACTTTTTTTTCCTGTTTTAGAGAGTACCGATTATCCAGCCCAATTTAGTCGAATAAAAACACCATACCAGGACTGTTTAGCTTAATCACGTTCATCCCAATTGTTTCCTGCGATTAAATCTCCTTCAAAATCGCTCAAAAGCTAAATCTCAAATCTGCAGGCGTAGAACACAGTTTTCCCGCCTTTTTCATTTTCAAAACGAAGGGGATGACCTCCCCTTATCCAGACCAGGAGTGTGAATAGCAAGTGGTCACCCATTAGTAATTTTCTCCCATGAGCGCAAAAACCACTTTTTGAGCCAAATTCGCCGCAAAAGCCCATTTTTCCAAAAACACCTACAAGGGATAAAATACCAAAATTAGTACAAAAATGGGTACTAACACTATACATAAAAGAGATGAAAATAGACACATAAATGCGTCTATCAAATACCCCCAAACTTATTATTTGCTAGTCCCGAGCAAATTAAAACTACAAAATAAAATCCTAACTCACTGTCGCAGGCATCGTCGGTTGCACTTAGCATGTGCAACAAGCCTTTAAACCCCTAGGTGGCCCTAGTGGCCGAGTTATAGTCTCAGGAGGGTTTACCAGAGGTGTACCCACAAAACCTTTACTCCAGACCCTAGCTATCTACGCAGAACCTTGGAATGCACTAAAGAATCTCCTTGGTTGGCATACTTATTGATTACGGGAGGAAGTACCTTGATGCGAAATTCCAATTGTTGTATACGAGTTTGCACTCGAGTATACTAAAATTCATATATAAGTGACAGAGCTCTACTCAGATAGTCGCACTATGGACATCAATATCCGGAATCAAACAAATCACATGAATAGATTAAGAAGATGGATATAGAAGTAGATGGTTGCGAATGGACTTCAATGCCAAAATGAACCTATGACCTAGTGGATTGAGATACTGGTCTGGACTAGTATTAACACAACTGGCATATACAAGGGAACCAGTGGTCGACAATCCTAAGTCTACATCAACACAGCTGGCATATACAAGGGAACTAACACTATCGTCATTACATAAAAGAGATGAAATACCAAAATTAGTACAAAAATGGGTACTAACACTATACATAAAAGAGATGAAAATAGACACATAAATGCGTCTATCAATCATGAGATGAATTCTTTACTGAAAAGATTCCAAGGTATCTAACCTTAGATGAAAACTATTTCTAATTGTCATTACTTGCTCGAATAGTCGTGACTATTCATATCGTCATCATCATCTACTAGACGGATCCTTTCAGTAAATCTTGTCCTCAACCTATGTCCTTTTGTTTCATCTTCAATATCTTGTTCTATCAGAAGCTTATCTCTGTGTTTGCTCATTAATTCACCACCGCCACCACCAACCAAACATTACCGCCACTACCATTAGGTCCCCACACAAAATCAATATCCATCAATAAATTTCCAGTAACTCCAATCAATCTCTTATATATAAATAATCCAATCAAATTTAAGTAAAAGTAATTTACTTCCCGAATCAAGCATTCGAGGTTTTCAAAAGACCCCATCTCTCATCTTCATCATTATCTCTTCAGACAATTTATCACAGCGTTGCCATTCGAGATTATTTATATACAACATTTGATTTTTCCCAATTCGGAACATTAACATGAATTTGAACAACAAACCTCCTAATTGAATTATAGAACAGTAGGTTTATCTCAACATCTGGTTTTCCCTGGTTCATCTTCTTCTTTTACTAAATGTTTCCCTAATTTAATTATAGAACAGCATAATCACTAAACGTTTCCCTAATTTTTCCCCAGATCAGGTAACCCCTAAAAAATGAAAATCTAGGTGCTTGATGAGCTTGAATCATCATCTTCGATCGCACATTTTTGGTAATGGGTTTCTCCCACAAATATTGTTAATGGAGGAATGGTTTTATTTTTTAAATTTTTTTGGAAACATGAACCTATCTGTGTTCAAAAAAAATTAATATGTGCAGAGGATTTCTTTTATTTTTATTCATAAGATAAGGGGTATTTATAATTACAAAAATTTTGACAGCTGTCATTTTATGAAAAACATTAAAAGAAGTTCATCCAACCGTAAATGAGGAGATCTGACGTTGCATAAGCTGCTAGCTTATGTTGCTTTCCCACACGGCTGCGTGGGATAGCACGACCCACAATTTAATAGTTGTGAGTCCGACATAATAAGTCAGATTCAGAAGAGTTATTTGAGTAAGAAACAACAAACAACTTATTAATCAATCATAGCAGACTACAATCATGAAGTTGGTATATATGTGACATTAATTTTGTGTTAGTCATATATTCGGCATTGGTCATATCTAATTTATGTCCCTTATGCGTATAAACGGAGGAAACTTAGACATATGTTGTGTTAGTCGTATAGATATTTATAAAAAACATTCTTAATGTTCAACGTTGAATCATATGCTCTTATTATGCAAGGTTTGTATTTTTGTATTCATCAAATTATGAGATGGTGGAGTAAACTGAAATAACAATCGGGTCTTTTAACATCAATAGGTGGAAGAGGATGCCAACCACAATTCGGAGGTAAAGTGAAGTCCAAACAATTTAAGAGGAAAAAAATCTGCTATATGGTAATTTAAAATTTCTTTCATTATAATAACATTATGTCGAAATTTATGTTAACATAACTTTTTGGGTTTGTTTCTGATATGAGAAGGAAATAATTATTTTATTTGTTATTCTTGTCGTAAAAGATTACATCAAGATCATTTGGTTACGCTACCTTTTCTTGTTTAGTTCTTATATGTGCAGTGGGGGCACTGAAATACTTATGTTTCTGGAGAAGTTTATTGATGGAAACTACATTTGCTTCCATCCAAACTTAATTTTAGACTTCATGCCCCCCACATTTTGTCCCGAAAGTCAAGCCGGTCATATTTTCAAGGTGGATGGATAACAACTTGTGCCCATGCTACTTCTATTGTTAGTAATATCTTACACATTCGAGTACTAAAAACCATGGATCTAATATCTTTATGTTTCCTTACAAATTGTGTTAATAGTAAAAATATGATTTCTATATTTTACGGACTATAATGTTCAATGACCATTGATATTGGACTTCAATCACATGTTTGGTATTTCCATTTGTTCCTCTATTTAGTGTAGTCATCTATTTTGTGTTATTCATGTTTTACTCTTGTTCCTTCTGCCAATAAAAGGAGAACCTAGACATATACATGTCAGGCCAACTTATTATTTATTTGTAAAGTTTTTCTAATTGAATAATGCAATAATGTGGCACTATTATTCAGGCATAATTTTGTTTTTGTATTTATCAATATTGAGTTGGTGGAGTAAATTGATATAACAATCGGATCTCCAGGCTTCAAGACTTGGAAGGGAATTCCAACTATAATTCAGAAGCAATTCATGATTTAGTACTGCAACTATATACATCAAGACAAAAATTATGGGCATTACATAAGTTTATAGAAATGCATAAGTTTTGAAAAACTTCTAAAATATAAAGAATGTAAAACCGTGGCTAAAAATATAGAAAATACAAAATTCTCACTTTGATTAAACTTGTCCAGTATATCAATATGATTTTCTACTTAGTGACCATAAGATTGTATGTTTATCCTATATAAATATTTTAAGAAAAATAAATATCCTCAAAACTATGCCTCACTTTTACATTTATATTTTCTCGGCCAATATATATATATATATTGAGAACGACTAGTAAATTATTTTCTGACCTAATCTCTTGACTTAAAATCTCCCACTTAATTTTATACTCAAAATTTCTCATTGTTCATGTGGATGGAATAACTCTTTTAAATTCCTGTTATATGAATAAAAAAATGAAACCCTTATAAAACCCTTTGAGCCCATTTTGACCAAAGTCAAAAAGAGCCTTTGAGTGTTTTGTCGGTCGGTCAAACCCAATGAATCTAAATCAAGGCACAACTACACAATGGGAGGTTAGGTTAAGGCCTCACTCATCATGGATTGCCTATAACATCAGTCCCCGAATTTAACAGATAATTAAATCCCAAATTATTGAAAGACGTTTTTATCCTTTATACAGATTGTCAAAAAGGAAATTCAAATTTGATCAGAAAATTGTTAAACTGTATTACAATAATGTACCATCGCCACCAACCAACCACCATCATCGTCATCGCCGCCACGACCACCTCTGTCGTGCCACCACCTCTCAGCACTGCCTGTATATGGAATTTTCTAACCCCTAGGTAATATCTGGAATATTTATTAAAACATAGACAAAAAATTTATTCTATTTATTCTTTCTTTTAATTTTAATAAATATAATATACAGATAGTGAATATGTCATTTTTAAAAAAAAAAAATTTAAGGATGAGAGGAATTTGATCTTCATGACTACGCATCATTTAGTAAGGTTTTATATTCAATAATTCATAGCTGGGATGCAATCATACTCATACCTTTAGTTTTTATCATCTATTTTGATGCAGACATTTCTTTTATGTCAATCAACCAACTCACACCTAATTTATTTTCCTTTTATTTATAAAATGGGAAACCAGAATATACATATTATTTGCTCAATAATATGGTATTGTTTTTCAGAAAAATTTTGATTTTTGGTTTTATCAATTTTGAGGTGGTGGAGTAAATTGAAATAACGATGGGTATTCTGACATCAAGACTTCTTTTTTTCCGAAGAAGAAGGTTATATTAAAAGTAAAAAAGTACCAATTACAATGAAATGGAAGTTGTTATAGATGCATTATAGTTTCCCAATTACTCATAATCTGAGGAGAAGTGATAAACTTGAAAGTATGTATCTAATTAACTCGCAACTCCAAAGAACAATGTTCTTTTTTACTATCTCAATTGTCTCTGAAACTGTTCTATATCTTCCATCAAAAACACGATTATTTCTTTCTTTCCAAAGCTTCCATATGACTGCATAATGCAGTATCCTCCAGACTGCACCACATTTTCCTTTAAGCACTTTTCTTTCCCAAGCTTCAAAGAACTTATGCGTATCACCTGGGATAGGTCAAGCAATTCATAATGCCTTTATAGAGAAATCCCTTACTTCAAATGAATAAGTGCAGTGGAGTAACAAATGATCAGTATTCTCATTCTCATTGTTGCATAATGCACATATCTCACTGTCAACATTAGTCCCTCTTCTCCGCAGTATTTTTCTAGTTGTGAGTTATTTATTAAATACCAACCACATCGAAAAACTCACCTTAGGTGGGATGCCTTTCCTCCATAGATATTTCTGAAAGTGAAAAGAAGTCAAGTCGCCTTATAAAGTCTCATATAATTAATCTATTTGACTGAAATTGTTTAAGATTTGGAGTTTTTCTTCCTCCACCATTCTGGCATCAAGACTTGGAAGAGATGTTAGTACCTTTACGCCTCCTTTCACTAGTTACAATTTTTTTGACATAAAAATCAAATTCAATTTCAACCTCTTCGATGTTTGAACAGATTGTGAAGGGAAGAATCCTACTGGAAAACACAGATGTTTACGCAACTTTGACAGTTCTAAAACCATTGTATACAGAACTCGATAGATCATTAGTGGATACGCATGCATGAGATCCTATTTACAATAGAAGAATGTTGCATTGGAAGCTTTTGGTCACATGAATCTCAGTTTGATCTAGTTCAACATGGAACTGTAGATGTCGAGTTTATTTTCTCTACCCTATAAATTGCAGATGTCTTCACTAAGGGTCTACCTCTTCCACTATTTGATGTCCTTAGAGACAAAATGATGCATTTCTGTGAATCTCTTGCCTCAGTTTGAGGGGGAGTATTAGACAGTAACTATGGTTTTTCACTTATGTTTACAGTTATCCTTTTGTTTGTTTCCTACGAGGAATATCCTAGGTTTATTCCTCTAGGGTTTCTCTATGTTTGTTCCCTATCATTAGCTATAAATGCTATGGTGTAATATCTCTTTCAGTTCATATCTTAATATCAGAAAATTTATCTTTTCAGTCGATATCACTTACATCATTAATAACTCTGATTCAACCATAAGTCTACATCATTGATACTTCAACATCTTTAATACATCTGTTTCAGCTATCTTACAATGTAAAAACAAGTAAGTTGCGCTGATATTTAATATTTGAATCATCCATACAGACTTCTATCACATGTTTAGTGTTTATCATTTATTTGGTGCATTCATTGACTTTGTGTCTATAAATGGGAGAACCAACCTAGATTTCCTAGACATATATATCATACCATTTTTCTCATTCCATTAGATATTCCTTACCGTCCGGCTAAAAAAAAAAAACAATTCGAGCTATTAGGATTTAGAAGCAGAGCCATAAAGGTTTTCTAATTCTTATTTTTAATCTCTCGTTCTTCTTTTGTGTTCTTGTATATGTTAATTCTCTTTATAGTTCACTATTGTTGTTGTCAGATCATAGATTCAGAAAATGATTATTGATGTTAGGTAATTTTTGTAGGTCATCAAATTTTTAGATTAATACTCCCTCCATCCCAAATTAGATGAGCTAGTTGTAGTTTGCACAATTCTTAAGGCAAAGAGGAAAAGGGAGTATGTTTAAGTATTTTTTTTACAATTATACCCTTATGGATAATAACTAGTAAAACTTAGAAATGATTTATCTCTTAAACTATACCACGTTTTTTCGTAAACTTTATATCGTTGAAAAGCATTTTAAAACACCTACGTAACGAATATAAACATGCTATCAAATTATACATATTTCTTATAATATTAACAAATAATCAATTAAAAGGGTAGTTTTAGAAATATCTCCTTGATTAGTAAGATAGCTCATCTATTTATGGGACAAAATTTAAAAACCAACTAGCTCATCTAATTTCGGACGAAGGGAGTAAGTTTTTTGTTTATAAATTTTGGAGTTGAATTAAATCTCAATGGAGTTACCATTGCCTATAGAAACTAAACTAAGCGTTACTAGTTTTACTTACTTCATAAGTTGTTAATGCTACTATTTTGAAGGAAACAAAGTAGAACAAGATGAGGAGAAAACTAGGTCCAATGTTGTTACCAGTACTTCTACCTATTACTAGTAACAAAACATCATCATCCAAAGTCCCGATTAGTGATTTTAATGAAAAATTAGTAAAATCTTACTAGTTATTCCTTCTGACATCTCTTTTTCTTTTCTACCTACCTATAAATATTTGGTTTAGTTTTGAGTAATCAACTTAATGACTTTATTAAATAGGTAGTTTTCAGGGGATTTTCTGCAGACTCTTCAGTAAAGGCATTGACTTGTTAACCGTACAAGACATAACTAATTGCAAGCATAATTAGTTGATGATGTTCAAGGCCTCTATGAAAATGTTCTAGCCTTCTAGGTTTCTAGTAATTCAATTTCAAGCTATAACTGAGAAATGATAGATAATATTCATTTCACTAGTCATAGTTCTTGTTTACTGCAGGTACACCTCCACTTAAGGAAAAAAACAAGCATTCGGATGAAAAGAAAAGTTAAAAAAATCTCTTACTAGACCAAGTATAATCGTAGTGTAAGAAAACAAAATATAATTATGGGGGCAAAGCATTTTTGTATGCTTCCGGGCAAAAAAGGTTCAGGACCGGCCCTGGAGATAGAGAAGCCAATCAAGGTTTTTTGGTCTGTTAACTAAGGCCGGATAATTTGGTTGATAAAATCAGATAATTATCTTGACTTGAGTCTTGAATCTCTTGATAAACCCAAAGCCACAACACTCAGCAGGCACCCTTGTTCTCTGCTAACATTAAAATATATATGAGCCACACAATAAATAGACATTTGGACATAAAAAACAACTGCTATCAATTAAAATACTGCATCTTCAATCTTGGATCTTTACCAAGAGCAAAGATCATATCCCTCTCTTCCAAATTGTAGTTAACCGAATCATAAGCATCACTCCACAGAATGTCTGGCAGTTCATCTGAAAACTCCTCTGATTTAATATCAGCCTTGTAATGGGTGTAGCCCCAGCCGAAAATCAATAACATCCTTTTTGCCTGTTTTGCCATATAATGAGCCGCTTTGTTATATTCCCTTGACTTCCTTTCAAAAGTTAAGAAAGGTACTTTGTGTCGGAGTTTTTCAAGGAGAGGCGCCATATGTTTGAAGCAAACCTTATTCATACAAGGGACCATTGCCATCGTACGACTCTGGCAAACATTATTGATATTTGAGTTTCCGCAATGAATATATTTTCGCAAGTACCCGAGGCAATGGAGCAGAGAAGATGAACTACTGCTTCGGAGTTGCACACGAGGTCTAGAACAGCCATGTTTTAAAGCAAGTTCGATACCAGCATCTAATCCCTTTAACATGTTGCGATAAAAAAACTAGTTTTCCTTAATTAGTCTTACTTTGTTTAGTCAGTTTCCTTATTTAGTTAAACTTCTTTAATTCAACATCTTTATTGCTTGAACAGCAATCTCAGTAGATTATAAATCTTGGTTTAGAGTTGTAAAAGAAATCAATCAATAACAACTCAAGTTTTATCTTTATTTTCTTTACCTGTTACTAAGCTTTTCCAAGGATTAAAAGGTCTAGAATCCTAACACCTGGTATCAGAGCTAAGTTCTCATCAATCTCAAAAATCGACCAATTTTTTTTTCCAGTGTCTTATACTAAAAATTTGAAACTGGTGCATGATAGTATTGAAAGTGTGGGAGAGAAGATTGACACGCTTTTGGAAACTATTACTAAGCTTCATCTTCATGATGAAGATCAACAGACCAAGAAAATTGCATAAAAATTGTTGCAACGTGAACGGGAAAGCGATGCTCTCGTGACCAAGCTTACAAAAGCACTAAACACCACCATAACAACAACCATGGAAACTTCTTTACGTACTGTTTTTAGGGAATTTCTTCCTCAACTGTAGCACCGTAATAACGCACCAACACCACCGCCACCACCTCCGCCTATTAATGGTAACCAACAAAAGTTGCGACCTAGCTTGATTAATATCAAGTTTCCTAACTTTACTAGTGAAGATCCTGACGGCTGGATTTTCAATGCCAATCAATATTTTAGTGTCTACAATGCTACTGATGCTCTCAAAATTATAGTAGCCTCTGCACATCTCAAGGGTGAGGCTAATCATTGGTATAGATGGAAAAAAACAAAGATTGAAATCACTACATGGGATCAGTTTTGCATCTTAGTTCGTGGTAGATTTGCTCCTGAAAAATCCGTGGATGCTAGATTAGCAATTAGCACAATTGACCAAAAAGGTACTGTACGAGAACATATACCTGAATTTGAGCATCTATTAAATTTCGTTGATTTCCTTGAAGATTATTTGATCAGCTGCTTCATTCGTTCCTTAAAACCTCATATTGGTACCACGGTAAAATTGCTGGCACCACAAACCTTAAACGAGGCTTTTACGAAAGCTATTCATCAAGAAGAAGATCACGCAGCAGTTACTAAGGCTATTGATGTGTTTTGTAGTTGTAGTAAAAATGATTCGTTGCTCGAACTTGTGAAGGATAACTTTAGACTTAAATTTTAAAACTAAAAATATAAAAAATCATTGATATTTAAAACAAACACTGACAAAGTTGATATCAATATTAAAAGAATACTGAGGCTAAGATTCCACTATTTTCCAAGTCCAAAGTGATTAAATCCAATATTTATATTTATTCAATTTTTGTGTTTAATTTGATTCTAAACTATTGCAACATGTAGATTTTCAAAATAACAAGTGTAAATCCAAAGTATAAAGCATCAAAAACCTATGGCTAAGCATGCTCTATCAAAAGAAATAACAATTGCTTAACAAAAATCATTTAAACAATTATAAATCAAGGAAAATAATCATAAAAATAATTGAAATAAAATAAATAAAATAGAATATACCACTTTTTGTTGGAAAAATAGCTTCCTCTATCGCCTCAGCAATGGGGTTTAGCTCCTCATATTAATCATAATCTCAAAATACATGTTTATGCTCAAAATACATTTTTATGCTCAAAAGTTGATTAAAAGGGAGAAAAGTGTTAAAACAACGGATTCTGTAGTTGCCGAAGGTCTAAAACAGACGTCTGAATCGTTGCTGAAGGGCTTCGGTGACTGCAGGAAGATGCGACCGTACCTCGTTGTCACTGAAAATAAGTCTGCCTCTGCAACTGACTCCGAGGGTCTTATGTTCTTCTTCTTCGCAGCAGCAGAAACAAATTTCAACTCGTGATTTCAGCTCTCTGTTCTCTTCTAAACTTCTCCAAAGTGTTTCCAACCCTTCCTTAGCCTCTCTAGAGCTTATATATACCTCACAGCTCGGTTTAAACTCGATCAAAATCTCTTTTTCTTCCCCAAAAATAAAATTTTCTTCTCGGCCAAGTTTTGGATATTCTAACCTGTTTAATCACTTCACCTCCTTCCTGAATTATCCAATTTATCCTCTTATGCTTCTATAAACAAATCCTTGCAAAATATAGCACGTAACTTCCAAATATAATTCGAAACTTGCCTGTTTCCATTTTTTTTTTCTTCCATGTTTTATAAAAACCCGATCATTCAGCCCAAAACAGTCCATTCAATCACCCATACCTCGACTGTTGATGGTTAATAAGAAAGCCCAAGAAAAATCAGAGCTTTAATCTCTTCAAAACTAACCCAAAATCGAAAACTATACTCTGTTCTTCACTGCGCAGCGTGAAGAATTTTTTCCCCCGCCAAAACTCTTAATTCAAATGAAGGGGATGACCTCCCCTTATCCAATCCCGGTCTGTGCTTAGCAGCTGCCTGAAAATGGGTTACCCCTTATCTAAGATGAGAGTCCGAATAGCAAATGCCCTCCCAGGTGCCTTCAACAACTTTTCGAGCCAATTTCGCCGCAAAAGCCTATTTCTCCAAAAACACCTACAAAGGGATAAAATACCAAAATTAGTACAAAAATGGGTACTAACAATATACACAATAGAGATGAAAATAGACACATAAATGTGTCTATCAGCTATCACCAGACATCCTAATCGTCCTCCTCCATTTAGGCCTTCTGCTACAATACATCCTGCTCCATACAATAAGTCTTCGTTGCCTCTAGGAGCTAGACGTTTATCACAAACTGAACAAAAGGAAAGAAGAGCGAAGGGTCTTTGTTTTAACTGTGATGAACTCTTCACGCCAACTCATGCTTGTGAGAATCCTAGATTAACTATCTTGGATGCTACTGAGGAGGTTACTAATGATTCTACGGCACCAACTGAAGATACAACTCTTGCTTCAACTGAAAAAACAACTATTGCTTTTTATATTATAGATGCGACTGACACTGAGCCTAAAATTTCTTTCAATTCACTCTTGGGGTCTCCGTTTCCACGAACCATGCGCATTACAGGTAACACTAAGGCTCAGTCCATTACAGTTTTGCTTGATTCTGGATCCACTCATAATTTCTTACATCCGTCTGTGGCTAAGCAATGTGGTTATGAGATTCACTCTACGAGATCTCCACAAAGTGTCACAGTGGGTGATGGTGGGAAACTGGACACTAGAAGCTATTGTGTAGATGTTCTTATACGACTTCAGCAGTATGAGTTTAAAGCTGATTTCCACTTACTTGATATTAGTGGATGTGACGCAGTTTTGGGGGTTCAATGGTTACGAACGTTAGGACCAATTAAATGGGATTTTTCAAAATTAACCATGCAGTTTCAAATTAATGGCACAGTTGTTTCATTACTTGGGAACAACAAATCATCTGTCATGATTTTGGAAGCAAAACCAATGCAGCGTTTATTACATCAGGAACATTATGGGGGTTTTTTTTTCTTCAGTTATCTGCATTAACTACTTCCATGAATGCTTCTTCAATTATTCCTCCAGTAGTGCAGCAGTTACTTTCTCAGTTTGATGATATCTTTAAATTACCGACTGTTCTTCCTCCGGAACGTGTCCATGATCACCGTATCCCCTTATTACTTGATTCTTCTCCTGTTAATGTGCGGCCATATAGATATCCACATTTTCAGAAAGATGAGATAGAGAAGATAATTGCTGAACTTCAACAGGCTGGTTTTATACGACCAAGTTCGAGTCCTTATTCTTCTCCCATCCTTATGGTAAGAAAGAAAGATGGCTCTGGGTGTATGTGTGTAGATTACATAGCTTTAAATAAATTGACCATTAAAGATCGTTTTCCCATTCCAATGGTCGATGAATTATTTGGTGCAACTGTGTTTACGAAGTTGGATTTACGTTTTGGATATTACCAGATCAGACTTTATCTGCAAGATATTCCAAAAACTGCTTTCAGGACACATGATGGTCATTTTGAATTCTTAGTTATGCCTTTTGGATTATCGAATGCACCTGCAAACTTTCAGAGTTTAATGAATCACATCTTCAGGCCACATTTACGGAGGTTTATCCTTGTTTTCTTTGATGACATATTAGTTTATAGCTAGAGCATGTCTGAACATCTAGACCACTTAGCTACTGTGTTTAATATTTTACGTGCTAATAAGTTGTTTGTCAAAGATTCAAAGTGCACTTTTGCACAACCATCTGTTGGCTATTTGGGACATGTCATCTCTTCTGCAGGGGTTTCAGTCGAGAATGATAAGATACAAAGCATATTGTCTTGGCCACTCCCAACTACGGTTAAAGCATTTAGAGGCTTTCTTGGTTTAGCCGGTTATTACTGAAAATTTGTCAAAGATTCAAAGTGCACCTTTAACGGAATTACTGAAGAAATATGCTTTTATTTGGAATGACTAGGCCACTGCTGCATTCAAGCAGTTGCAACAGGCTTTCACTACAACTCCAGTTCTGGTACTTCCGGATTTTACAAAAGAATTTGTGTTGGAAAGTTATGCCTCTGGAAATGGCATTGGGGCTGTTTTAATGCAATCAAAAAGACCAATTGCATTCTTTAGTAAACCTCTTCCGGGCATAAATTTAAATCTCTCTATTTATGATAAAGAAATGTTAGCGGTTGTTTCCGCAGTGAAAAAATGGCGCCCATACTTGCTTGGAAGACACTCTAAGATATATACGGATTCTCGTAGCCTCAAGTTCTTTTTGGATCAGAAATTGTCTTCAATGGAACAGCAGAAATTGTTAACCAAATTGTTAGGTTATGATTTTGAGATAATTTTCCGTCGTGGAAAGGAAAACATTGCAGACGATGCATTATCAAGATGTACAAGCTCATATTTTCATATATCTACACCTATTTTTTCTGGTATTGTTGACATTAGTCAAGAATGTCATAATGATGCAGATTTAGGAGCTCTAATTCAACGGTTACGCCAAGATGCAAGCTGTAAGGTACATTTCTCTTATATTGGATGTCTGTTGCGTTATAAAAATCGTATTGTTGTGCCATCAACCTCTGCATGGTATGTTAAGTTGCTTGAAGAGTTTCATTCTAACCCTATTGGTGGTCATTCTTGATAATTGAGAACTTACAAGCGACTGCAGTAAAAATTTACTGGAAAGGGATGAAGAAATCGATAAAGGATTTTATTTCTAAGTGTGATATTTGTCAACGTAATAAGTCAGAATCGATAGCTCCACCTGGTCTTTTGAATCCCCTTCCTATTCCTGCTGATATATGGTTAGATGTTTTGATGGATTTCCAACTTCTCATCGGAAAAATTCAATTCTTGTGGTAGTGGATCGTTTATCTAAATATGCACATTTTATACCTCTCACACATCCGTATACTGCCAGTTCAGTGGCTGAGATTTTTGTACGCGAGATTGTCCGTCTTCATGGCATGCCAAGGAGTATTATCAGTGACCGTGATCCAATATTTATCAGCAACTTTTGGGAAGCCTACTTTTCCATACAAAAAACCAAGTTGTGTCGTAGTTCTGCATATCATCCACAATCTGATGGGCAAACTGAGGTTATAAATCGCACTTTGGAATGTTACTTACGCTGTTTTGCTGGAACCAAGCCTAGTGACTGGTCAAAGTGGTTACCATGGGCAGAATGGTGGTATAACACCAGTTTTCACTCTGCTATTCAGATGTCACCATACCAAGCAGTGTATAGTCGATCACCACCAACAATATCATCGTATTTACCAGGATCTACTTCTGTTCATGCTGTTGATTCTAATTTGAAGGCAAGAGATTACACTTTAAAGCTTCTGATGTCACATTTACAAGCTGCTCAAGAAAGAATGAAGAATTATGATGATACCAATCGTACTGAGCGCAGTTTTGTTGTTAATGATTTGGTCTTTCTTCGTCTACAACCTTCTGTAATTGGGCTATGCCAATTTTGGGGTATCTATAGGTAGCAAAGCCACATTTTACTATAGAAGTAACCAAAGCCGCATTTTACTATAAAGTATTCTTAAAAGTGTGTTAGTTCGTATGAATTTGGATGGCTATTGTTTGTTTTTTTTAATTGGTCAAATCACACAATTTCATTGTATAAATTCTTTTAAGCTAACGATAAAGCAAACAAGTTTATTACAGTATTTTTGCGTATTTATTTAGTCAAATTTTAGTTTTAGATTTGATTGAGTTAATCATCACATTTGACTCTTGAGATGGTGGAGCAAACTGAAATAGTTATAAAGTATATCAACCTTAAAGTTAGCGATGCATCTAGCAAGACTTTGTGGAGACAAAACACACACCATTAGGACAGTTAAAAGTGTTTCATGTTTTAACTTTTAAACGGAAACCATGTTTCTTTTGGTTGAATTTTTCTTTTCTTCTCTTACCTTTCCACTATTGTGTATCTGAATTAATAATCGTCTTGTATGTCTCAACTATTAATCAAAATAGGAATCATTTTCTTTGTTTGTTTTAGGTAACTACATGTACATTATTACTTTTTTCCTTTGCCAACAATGTCAAATTCACATTGCTAAATCATGCTTTATATACTTTCAAGTTTAGAATGTTGATCATTTTTTCTGGCAAAACTGGACAAATTGTGCCATATATTCTTAAAATCTGCACTCATAGAAAGAGGTAATGAATCGAATTTAGCTGATTTACACAAGCAGTGTGTTTGATTTGCGTACTTTGGTAGACTTGTGTACATTCTTCAATTCTAACTTAATTTCTCAATTTCTCTTTACCAATCAAAATAAAAAAAATAAAAAAATTGCAAACTTAGGTGGAAAGCGTCCAACATTTCTACTTCGGATTCACTTTATATGTAAAATAGTGGTTACTTCATTATTACTTTACTATGGTTATCCGGATTAATTCAAAACCCGTGGTCGACACTTACAAAAGAATGCGGTTTGAAGTTGTGGCAATTAGGGACGATGTCACTAGTCTAGTCGATCGAGCAAGAACATCAATTAATAGACGTACATGAATGCTGTTTTCTTAGCCATATTATTGGTGAGATTAATGGAAATAAACGATAAATTGAAGACCTCGCGGAATAATCATGTACATGAGTACATCATGCGCACACTGTACCGATCATTTATCTTTTGTTAGTTATTGTGCCTCAATGGTAGAACCTGACATATATAATTGGTCGCTCTGCTATTAGGTCTTTTTCATTGTTTTATGTAGCATATTATGTTGTCTAAAGTCATATTTCCAATAAAAATATTTTCCGTTTTATGAGATGATGGAGCAAACTGGAGTAATAACAGAGCTGTAATACCAGTTATGAAATGTCTACAAAATTGGCTCTCCAAAGAGGTAGATGTATCATTATTAAAAGCATTCAAGTACCACATCTACTATCCCATTGAAGTTCTAGAAAACACCGACTTCTAATGGTAATTTAAAATGACTATTAAATTATATTAAGATGGTGTATCCATGTTCTCACGGAAATAAAGAAGAAAAAATCCAAATCCTGTATGAAAACCAAGCTTTATTCACAAAACCCATCTTATTTGAAGCCTAGTTAGCAATTCGCTGAATGATTCGCGAATTATTACGCATCGGTCGGTAACGAATCATACGGCCGTCCGTTTGAAAGACCGGACCCAATACGTGTACTTTATCAATTAATCGAATTATACGTGATTTTCACGTCCCGTTAGGGGTGTGCAACGGATGGAAGGATGCGGATTAGGGGTCACCCGCGTCCAAACCATCAAAATTGCGGATTTGGAAAATCCAACCGTGTTCGGCCCAATCACCCGCGGATTTGACATCCGCGGATCAGCGGGTGATACGGGCCGGATGCGGATTAACCGTGGATTTAGTCAAAAGAAGAACAAAAAAATCTCATATAGCCATATACGTGAGGGGTACCGTTGTATAAATTTGTCATGCGGACGACTCCTGAAGCTGCTTTCTGTATCAAACTAAGTTGTTTGTAAATAATGATAAAACGGAAATCTCCAATGCAGATTAATTTCTTTGGCTATGGTCGAACGAAATTGCATTTTTAGAAGATTTAAATTCAATGTATAAGGGTTACTGCAAACCCTCACTTTAAGCATGCGCGTGCTTTAATTTCTCATGGCACATAATTCTCTAACTAGTTTCTCACGAATAGGATTTGGGAGAAAATATTAGGATACAGAAATAGCGATGGTACTTCCAAAAAAGAGGGCGAAAGGTAGAGAGGAATAATAGAGTGATATACCAAGTGCGTTGGTCACCCATCCCATGAATCACATCTGAGTAGTGATTTTACACACCTAATGCATGCAATTTAGTTACGCTATGTTTGTTAGAAGATCATCTGGATCCTTTTAGGATCATGCTTTAGAGTATTAAAACTGAATTTGGACCAGAACTTTGCGAGACCATGAACACTTTTGAATCAATGCCCATCCCACATAATTTGGAGTCAGAATTCCCATGTTTACTAAGAATTGAAAGTGGTAGACACTTTCTGTATCAAACTTAAAATGGGACAGGTGGTATTTTTTTGTTGCATTTATGACCGGTCTTCAGTTTATTTACAGGTTATCCAGGGAGTATTGGAGTTCGCCTACGATGCGGGTGAATCCGCGGATTTCAAAGTTCAACCGCAATCAAACCGTTAAAAGTGCGGATTTGAGAATCTCACCCGTGTCCGGCCCATAGATCTTACGGATTGGGTTTCACCCACAATTTTACGGATGGATACGGGTGAAATCCGCGATTCCGGACATTTTGCTCACCCCTACGTCTCGTACCAGAAGTCGCCGCGAACCCCTGACTTCAGGTAATTTGGACGAACACTCGACCATTGTTCCACGCTTCTATTGTTGTTTGTACTGCAAATATTTTATATATGTCAGAATAAAGCCACTGGTGGGGAACATAAGGGGGCTTAGTAAGCTAGAGTGGGGGAATTTCCCTGCGACTATAAAAAAAGCCTATTTAATATACGCCGAATTTGTGTGACGAACTCATATCTTAAAAACGAATTATACATGTACATATCCCATTCCGAACTACTGCCGATTCACGAACTCTTGACCGAATATGAGTTATACAAATCCGAATAATACTCGTACGTTTTCCGATCCGTACATTTTCCGAATTCCGAATTTCTAACTAGGATTCGAAGTAGTTTATAAGAAGTTGCCGAGGAATCTTAAGAAATACCTTCTTCTTCTGGCTAACTTATTTAATCTTACAAATTTGCCATTAGTTTTTCTTTTTAAGCAACACTCTTTCCGGGAAAGTTATCATCAAAAAAAAAAGAGAAATAGAAAGGAGGTGGCTTAAAACCTGATACAACAACATCTAATTCGTTTCACCTGATGGTGCAATATGTTTGTTTGTAAGGTAAAATATTTTCACCTCCAAACACGAATCTGATGGTGATGTTGAAATAAATCGAATTGCTGCTTTTCTCTCCACGTGATCAATGTTGGGGGGGAGTACCTGCAAAAAAACCTCCGATGCTTAAGTTAGCTTTGAGTTTTTCACCGGAGTTTTAGTGGTGAAGATTGCATACCTCTTCTTGTTGTGAACCCGTCAATTTATAAGTTGTAAATCAGGCCCTTACCCTAATTTCGAGGTGAGAATCAATTGTCTTAATTCTTCTGCATGCCTCCCTATAATAATTTTCCCTGCATGCCTCCCAAGCATAAATTGTATTAACTTGCCCTGAATGCCTTCTGGAACATTCCAGAATATCCACTGCATGATCTGGCTAGCAACCCTTCTAGATTTTTCAGGAAACTTCCTCTAGGGTTATGGAATTAGGAAACTGATGTCGTTTTATAGTTGTAGTGGTAAAAAGGTTCGTTGCTCGAACTTGTGAAGGATTTTCGAAAATTAAATAGAATTGTTTTGACAATAATAAGAAAATACCGAGACTTTGGATTCCACCATTGACCAATTAATTGATAAACTCTAATCAATATTCATGCAATATTCTTCTTTAAAGTGATTCTAATATTTGCCTCTAATAGATTTTTGAAGTAATAATTGTAAGCACGAAGCATGAAACATCAAAAGTATTAAAACTAAGCATGTCCCATCAAAACACTTCACAACTACTCAATAAAAACCAATTTTTCTTTTAAGTTCTATGCAAATAATCATGTAAAATAATTGCAATAAATAATTAAAATAGAATTATACCACTTTTCATGGAACAATGGCTTCCTCCGTCGCCTCGGCTAAGGGGTTTAGCTCCTCATATTAATAACTTGCTCAAAATACATATTTGGTGTTCAAAAGTTGATTAAAAGAGTGAAAAGTGCTAAGCAGCGGATTCTGTAGTTGCTGAAGGTCTAAAACAGAAGTCCGAGTCGTTGCTGAAGAGCTTCGGTGACTGCAGGAAGATGCGACCGTACCTCGTTGTCACTGAAAATAAGTCTGCCACTGCGACTAATTCTGAGGGTCTAATGTTCTTCGTCTTCTTCTTCTTCTCAGCAGCAGCAGGAAAGTTCTGAACTCGACTCTGTTGATTTTTTTCTCGCTTCTCTATAGCTCTAAACTTATCCAAACTCCCCCAAATTGTTCGTACCCCTAAATATGACTCGAATCAACCTATATATATCCACCAAACCCCAAAATCACTCGAGTTAATCCAAATATTTCCGTTCTTTTTCAACAGCAAGTTACGGGATTTTAATCTTCTTTTTACGCGTCAACTTGGTTTCCAAACTCTCTTAAACTCTCCCAGGACTGAATAAGGACTCCATACACTCCTATCTTGCTGTAAACTCTTCACAAATTCTTTTGTAAACCGAAAATAACTCAAATTGTGAATTCTCCCTGTTTTGCTCCAACACGGATTTCTATCCCTGTTTAATCGATTCTACAGCTCATACCATACTTGTTTATCCTTAACAGAGTTAACCCAACGAAAATCAGCCCTTGAATCGTCTTAAAAATCATCCAAAATCCAAACAGAAAATTTCTGTTTTCTGTAAAAAAAATCCCGCCAAAATCTGTTTTGAAAATTTGAGAAGAAATGTGACCTCCCCCTATCCAGTGCCGGTCTGTGCTTAGCAGCTGCTTGGAAATGGGTTACCCCTTATCCAAAATGAGAGTCCGAATAGCAAGTGTCCTCCCAGGAGCCTTTAACAACTTTTCGAGCCAATTTTCCCAAAAATGTGTATTCCCCAAAAATACCTACAAAGGGATAAAATACCAACATTAGTACAAAAATGGGTACTAAAAATATATACAATAGAGATGAAAATAGACACATAAATGCGTCTATCAGAAACCATAGTGAGTAATTGATCAAGCCCAAGAAAATAGGTGAAATAGGCTAAGCCCACGTAGTGGGGAAGAAATATCCACAGGCCAAATGATTGGGGATGAAACATCCAGCAGCTTGGCTCGGCTCGGCTCAGCTGGCGAGTTGGCTCGGCTAGCTGACTTGGCTTGGCTTGGATGGGGTGAAGATATCCTGCAGAATAACTTAATGGGGCGTAAACATCCAAGGGCTATGTAAATACATTAAGTCGTGAAACACTAAATCACCTCCAACTGTCGGACGGACTGGCCGCCGGACGCCGGGTTGCGCCGCCGGACGAGGCCGCCGACTCTGGCCGTATGGTTGTGTCGCTGGACGAGGCCGCCGGGGTTGGCAGCCGGGTTGAGCCGCCGGGGATGGCCGTCGGTGAACTGCTGCTACTGTCGCCTGAGAAGACGCCGTCTCCGGCCAACTGCTGCTGCTACCGTTTACGGAGAAGATGTCGTCGCAGGCAACCTGCTGATGCTGATGGCGTAACGAATCTGTTAACGAAATATTCTCGGCATATTCTGACGCCGTTAACGGTAACGGAATATTCTTGGCATATTCTGACGGCGTTAACGGAATATGTTGGCGTCGTCCGTTTCTGCTGACGTCGTGCTGACGTCATCGACCACTTTACTGCTGACTGTATCTTTGCTGCTGATGAGGCAGCCTCTGATTGGCCGACACTGCTGACGCTGCAGTGATGACGTGGCAACAGTGATGTGGCTCCTTCTTGCCTTGACTTGGATATTTGCACATGGGCTTTTATGTATAGTGTTTGTGAGGCCTTGTTAGCCATACTTGACTAATAAGATGAGCATATTAGGCCTAAGCAAGCCCATTTCTAATGTAAATATTAGGGTACAAACAATGTTATGTGCCAAGTAATGGTAAAGATGGGCTGACACTGATATGGGATTTAGGCGAGGATCGACTTGGTTGCAACTTTTAACCGTGTAAGAAGAGCTCTCTGTACTATGGATTCTCGAAAATTATTTTTTTATGTGCGCCATTGATCGGCGTGGGCAGACCATACAAAATACGACATGTCGCAGTTAAGTTAGCAATAGCAATTTAGTGAAACAGTTCTACTATGCCATGCCATGAATAGCAAAGCCACATTTCTACTGCATGTAGAAGTAAGCAAGATTATAAAGTATCGTAAAAAGTTATTCATAGGAAGTTGGCTATTGTCATATGTTTTCTATTGGTCACAAGTCACACAATTTCATTGTAATCTATGAGTACAAATAGAAAAATAATAAACTCTTTCAAGCTAGCGATAAAGCAAACAAAATTATTACAGTACTTTTTGCGTTTGTATTTAGTAAGATTTTAGTTTTAGTGTTGATTGAGTTTATGATCACTCTCGACTCGTGAGGTAGTGGAGTAAACTAAAATAGTTATACAGTATGTTAACCTTACAGCTAACCATGCATGCTGCAAGACTATGCAGAGACAAAACACACAGGTTAGTACAATCAGAATCGATGTTTGTCTGAGTTGCATACTTGCATGTTTTCCTTTCTTTTCCTACATTTTCACTATTGTATCTAACTTAAAAATTGCCTTGGATGCCTCTATTAATAATGATGGCCGGCAAAAAATTTATGTGTTTACTTTTGTTAGAAATGGGATAAATTTTGGCGGTTTGTTTTAGGTAGCTACTTGTACATCATTACTTTTTTCATATCAATGAAGTTAAATTCACATTGCTAAATCATGATTTTATCCGATTGGACTTTCAAGTTTAGCATGTTCTATTTTTTTTCTGGCAAAACGGGACAAACTGTGCGATATGTTTTCAAAATCTGACCTTATAGAAAGAGGTCAACTGCATTCGACTGCTTCTACCCAAGCAGTGAGTTTGACTTGCATACTTAGATGGAGAGTGTGTCCGACATTTCTACTTCACTTTATATGTAAAATAGTGGTTACTTCGTTATTATTTTACCATGGTTATCCCGATTAATTCAAAACTCGTAGCGGACACTTACAAAAGAATGCGGTTTAAAGCAGCAGCCCCAGATTT
This sequence comes from Papaver atlanticum, assembly GCA_023531105.1. NCBI lineage: Eukaryota > Viridiplantae > Streptophyta > Magnoliopsida > Ranunculales > Papaveraceae > Papaver > Papaver atlanticum. Next base: position 1,380,215 of record JAJJMB010013564.1, on the reverse strand, counting down.
CTCATTCATTACAAAAAGTCCTCCGTAGATTCTCAACCAAATATTTCTGGATATGCAATTGGTTTGTTTTTCTTTTATGATTGTTGTAATTCCTTGTAAACAAATATTATTTTGCAAGTTAATTGTATTGATTTTGCTAAACTGCATGTTCTTTCACTCAAAAATCACCATTTAGTGTGGTGTTCATGTCGTCTGTAGGACATGGACATCAATCCAAATTCTCACCGTTAATAGGTTCCAAATTATTAATTGGAGAAGTACCAAATCTCATGTAGAACAAACAAGAAAGTGTTGTGTCCTATATGGGATTTGGTACCCTCCCTAGTAATCTGACATCCCATTAACATCCATCCATGTTCTTCAAAACGGCTTATGAAAAGTTTGAAGAAAGCTCGCGAAAGATGGATGATTAATAGAGGAGGATGCTAGTAGGGATTTACCAATCTAGAAATCCAGTAGTAGGGACTGTTTTTAATAATACTTCTCATCATCCAAGAAGGCAATTTCATTCTCTTCAAATTCTTAAATCTTCCTTCCAAAAGAAATCACGGTGGTTTTCGGGATTCCGAAGAGAAAAACCACCACGTAAAAGAGCAGTTTTGCAGCTACAGCAGCAACTAATTGGAAATGCCACTGATCATAAGTTTTGAACTTAGCTAAACACTTGTCTATTAAACTGAGTCAACAGTGCCTAATTACGATCAATTACAAGTGAACCAAGATGAACTTGATATATAAGTCAAAGTGAAGAGGTTTGGTATAAGAATAATCTCTATGGAAGACATGAGTCAGTGGATGTTCTGTGTCCCCGTATAGAAACTAAGCTTCTTCAAATCACCCACAACACTATTACATACGCCCAAAAAATTTCACTAGAAATGAGCATATATTAAATTTGAACACCTGGAAATTCCATGGTTCTTAGAAAGTTTGCAATAGCAATTTTGGGTAACATTTTTACTCTGCCATCGATAGAAAGCAGCATTTTTACCTTAGAGTTGTAGCCAAGGTGGATTCATATGAATTTGACTCTAGTCGTACAAATTGTGCCAAGGTGATTCATCTCATGACCGCATCCCTAATTCCTTCCTTGAGCTGGGTCAACTCTGAATCAAGAATATGCAACACTATAGCATAGCATTGCATATGCTAAGTAGCCTTTTTTGTCTCAGCCATGTTGGCGCTACATCGTCGGATTATGCAGCTCCATCAGCCAGGTGATTGACTACAGTATCGCGCCATCATGGCGCTTCATTGTTGGGAACGCTAACAAAACCTCCCCAATGCATCCAATCAATTCAACATCCTTGTTGAATGCAATATCAGTTCAGGATATTCTGAACCACCTTGGCCTTAGTATGTATCTGAGCCACTCTCAGAAATCAACAAATTTGTTTGGCCTACATTCTTGCCAAAACTTCTTCCTACTACCATCTGTCATCACTTAGCGTATGTGCTTTGCCATTAATCCTATAAATTCCATCTTTATTGTCGCATCGTTGACTATGCTTTAATTCCACTTCATTCATATCTTAACACCCAAAAGTTATTCCAAATTTGTTGTTGTGCCCTTGCATTAGCACACAAATCTTTTCTAAGCCATTCCGTGCCTAAGTGTACACGCCAAATGACCAACATATCATCCAGATATGCATGACAGCGTACTGCCTCCAACTCCGACTTTTGTTGCAATCTTGCAACTCAACACGCCTTACTGTAGACTAAGTATTCTTCAATCACTTTGCAACTCTCTTATGCAAATTCGACAGAAATGTATGACTTTAGCCATGATTTAGGAAACTCGGGACATCCACCGTCACTTTGGACAAGGCATCCTCTTCACATGCCTATGAAACTAACAAGGCCTCACTTGTTCCTTCAAAGTGCTATGATTTAATGTAGCGTAAAAACAACATCATGTTCTTCCTAACTATGAGTTACCTTTAACCCATATAATTTATGGACTTACATCTTCGTTCTTGTTGCGTTACTCCATGCTATTATCTCTGCCAAATATTGTCGCACTTCTACGTAACTCTCCCGGCAGCAAACTTGCATATGCCACCAACTTCTCTTGTTTTATTTTTACTTTCAGCGTCTCTTATTGTATGCTTTGGATTAGTATACTTGTAGTGCTTCCCCAATGAACTAGATCTACGTTAAGCAAAAAGAGACAAGGTTTTTTCTTAAACACCACTTTCATTCATTACACTAACCTTACATAAGAGATTTAGGGACTTCTTCCAATTTACACCATTGGCCAACACACGGCCTTACTAAAAGCAAACCAACAACAAAAGGAAGTACACCAACAAACAATGTGCTATCTTTTAAGACCAAAAGACTAGCATCACCCAACTTAAACTTCAAACAGAAAAAGCAAACAGATACGTGTTAAATCCTCCATACTACAGCGACCTTGCAGGTTCAGGCACTTGTAAATAGCACTGCAATGCCCCTGCTTCATACATAAGTTAGTCACGTTGAACAAGGCATATGAAATCCAAATTCCTCATGAATCTCAGCTAAACTTTTTTCGAACGAGCGGACATGGGAATTTCACTTTCTTATCCTTTGTCGCACCTTATGTCATACAGACTAACTTTCCTTACACCTTTCACGAAACAAGGTGCACTCGAAGTTTGTATGAAAATTCCGCCAAGGTGAGGCATTACTGTTTCCTCTGCAATCTGGAAAAAGTTGTTACCAAAGATCATCTCGAAATCACTGAGATGCATCACCATGATAATGATTCGGCCACGCCATTCCCCACTTAAACATTTTCCACAACCATCCCCTTGATTGGTTTAGCTATATCATTCACAATCTTCATACAGTGATCATCCTGATATACTTCCAAACCCAAATACTCTGCCATTGGAAATCTCATAACAGTGTACGAAGCACCAGTATCGGAAATGCCCTAGAGTCGATGGTTGTGAATGCCAACCTTCAAATAAACTAGGACATCGTCACTCAGCCCATGCTGTGTTGCTGCCTTTTTTACTACTATGTTACAAAGTTGAATAAGATTAACATGATATACCTCATAATTCTCATCTTTCTCGCCACTACCTTCAGTGACTATTGCACACAATTTTTCCCTCTTAGGACAATCACACGCAAGGTGAGGACCCTTGCATAGGAAACACCCACTGGCATGGTTTTCACGGCCGAACTATCATCCCTTTGATAGTTCTTTTCCTTAGCCTCAGAACTTTTCCTACTCCCATTATCCTTATTCTTCTGGACTTTCTTATCCTTTCCCTTTTTATTAGCATCAGTTGAGGTACTAACTGACCTAAAATCAACAAGGATTTCCGCTATTTCAATGGCCGGAGGTAGGTCTTTGGCACCGTGCCTTCTTACTTCGGCCTGAGTCCATGCTTGCAAACAAGACATAAAATTAAACAAGTTATCTTCCTCAGACATGTTGTGAATATCTAGCATCAAAGACGAAAACTCTTTGACGTATTCTCGTGGTGTATCGGTGTTCCGCAGGTTACGCAAGTTCTCTCTAGCTAGCCAAATAGCATTGCTTGGTAAGAATTGACCCTCCAATTCTTCTTTCATGATATCCCATGTCACGATGCCTGGAAGACCAGCAGTAAAGTCATCATCAGTTGTAATCCTCCACCACAACTTCACATTACCTTCCAGGTACATGCTTAGGAGAATGACTTTTTGCTCTTCTGGGTTCTGGCGGCCTTGAAGTACTGATCCCCACATAAAATTCTCCAATGCTTTCGCATATCTTGCGCAAGAAAACACCTTCGGTTCAAGGACTTTACTCTTCATAAAGTCTTCATTACTACCACCACCAGAAGTAATCTGATTCGAACCCATCGTACCCACTATTGTCCTAAAGAATCCTATCTCATCAGTTAGTTCTTTAATGGAGTCTATGAACATGGCTTTAACATCAGCGATTTGGCCTTCCGAATCCGCATGCTTCTTAGTTGCATCCTTTCTTGCAACAAGCATATCAGCAGCATAATTTTCCAATGCTTGAATGCGAGCCATCACTATAGCATCATAATTAGCATCGTTAGGATGGCGTACCTCATCTCCAATCCTATCTTCTAAGAACGCTACCCTATCAGTTAAGGCATTCATCACACTTTTATTCCCATACATTATGAACTAACAATTTCAGCAACTAAACTCAAGCAAAATAGATAAAATCTTCCAAAACAAAGACGAAACAGAGAAATATATGCTCTGATACTCGAATTGTCTCACCTGCAAATTCTCCAGGCAAATATTTGTGCAACTATGACCCGGCAATACAGTGGTTCAGTGATCTCTTATCACCCACTTGTATTTCAGCCTTATAAGTTTACACGTATGCAAACATCAACACTACTCTGTGTATACGCAACGGAAGACTTACTTAGATTTTCTTTTTTCCTTTAATTATAGCCCATACTACAAAGAGGGGTTCATTCCATGCTTATGCTTCATAGAACTTGGGGAGTACTTTCGAATCAACAGAACACATAGACAAATAGAAGCCAACAAACTCACTTTCATTAGCTTAAGGGGGAGATTACAAAATTCTGCCCAACCAATGGACTTACAAGCTTAATCTCTCTATAAGCCTAAACAAACACTCTCTACTGCAATGTTGTTCCTCTACACATGAAGACTTGGTTCCCTGGCCTATTTATAATGCCAATAACCAGGACAATCTATATGCAACTGATTTGCACTGCCTATGAACAACCATCTGTCCATAGGCAGTTACCCTAACTGTAACAATGCATTTTTAACTGCTAGCTTTTGTGTTGTCTTGCATAATTCTTCCACACTTGTTTCCAACGGTTACAAACCGCCAACCTCGGTTATAAAACCCCTTTATAACCGTCTCAACTCACTCCTTTGCTTTGGCATGCGTGTGATGCACACACAACATGTAACTGACATTTTGAACCGATAATCAGCTAAAATTGCGTTGTACCTGTTTTGGCCCGAGCCAATGTGCATCCATCATAACCAACCACTCGTCTCAGCCTAAGCCAATGTACAACCTTTTTAGTGCTATAATAAACTTGACCTAAGCCAATGTACAACAACATCGTGCTGCACACAACTTGGCTTAATCAAATGTGCAGCCAACTTAGCGCTACATTTATCTTGGCCATGTACTTAGCTTATTTTGATGCCAACATCCGAGTAAAGTCATGGCTGTCGAGTCTTGCCTTGCTGCTTGGTTCAACTTCATACTCTAGGTGCATCACTTGCATTCTTTTTGTCGAGAAACAGTCATCAATGGAGCATTTGGCAACGCCATTGTTAAACATGCATTGTCCAAGCCTTGGCCAATGCTCAGGACAATGCCTAAGTCATCTCATGACTTGCATTGCATCCCTAATTCCTTCCTTGAGCTGGGACAACTCTGAATCAAGGATATGCAACACTATCACATAGTTTAGCATGTGCTAAGTAGCCTTTCTTGTCTCGTCCATGTGGTGCTACATCGTCGGACTATGCAGCTCCATCAACAAGGCCACTGACTACAGTATCACGCCATCTTGGCGCTTCACTGCCGGAAAGCAGAATGACGAGTCATTAGATTATGTCCTGGGTTACTCAATTTTCTTAGTTGGAACCACCTGCAAACATGAAAGACATAAAATTGGGACACTCGACCATCTTGGCGCTTCACTGCCGTCTTATTTCGTCATGTTTTATTTTTACCACCCCATCAACGCTAGAAATTTCATGATTTGAAGAGACAGTATGTCTCTATTGTTGTTGTGTGTTTTGTATTGTCTTATTCCTTTTCCGCGTACACTATAAACGTTCGCAAGCACTAGGGAAGGGAAAACAATGAAAATCGCTTACAAGGAACCCCGAGATCATAATAGAGGTGAAATAGAAAAATGATACTTACAGGATGAGCGAAGTAAATAGACATAATGTAACTAGCTTAGAAATAAATAGACATAATGTAACTAGCTTAACTAGCCTGTCCATTGAGAAAGTCATCAATAGAAATAGAAATGCGATAAATAAATACAAAATATCATTCACCGTGAAAGCAGTTTTCTTAGCCATGTTATTTGCGAGAGAGAAATCTCACAAAATAATCATGTACATTATGTGCACACCGCCCCCAGACACTTATTTTCTGTTAGTCGCATATATACTCAGCTAGAAGGAGACATATATTTATATCAAGTCGATTTGCTATTTTGTTTTTCCATAATTTGATGGTCATATGTTTAATTCCAAATCTAATCTGTTTTTCATTTCTGAGATGGTGGAGTAAGCTGGAATGACAATACAACTCCTAGTTTGGGATGGTAGCTTCAAATAAATCAGAGCAATTAAGAATTTCTCGGTTATACATGTACATCTAATATCATTAATGTAGCCAAAGAGGCAAAGTACTAGTCTCTTTATTCATTGGAAAATCAAGAGTCAGAATGTTATTTTATTTTTTTTAAATATTTCTTGTTTTTTTTTTTGCAGTAGAATTGTAAAGAAAAAGACAAAGAAATGGGAGAGAGAGCAGAAGATCTTATTGATTCATTAGCCATATTACATATCTATAATATCCTTATATACATGTAAGGGAAACCCTAGGTATAGCTAGTTGGGCCGCACATTTATGGACCGTAGGCCCTACAACACTCCCCCTTGTGCGGTCCAATAGAACTTCATATGCAGTGCTTCACATATAGTGTTTCGAATGTAGTACTTCAAATGTCGTTCTCTCCTTGATGACTTGTGCCGAAATCGATTGCCCCATTAAAACTTTGACAAGGAAAAACCCAGTGGGATAAAACCTTGGTACAAATCTGCACATGTAGTACTTCATATGTTGTCTCATACGTTACATGTAGTTCATCACATACAATACGATCTTCAAAGATCGATGAGTCTAAGTTAATTGCCTCGTTAAAGCTTCGTCAGGAAAACCCAGAGGGACAAAACCTGAACTAAAGAAAAAGAGTACAATATTAAGCAAACTTAGAACATAGTTGGACTCGAATATGTTACCTCATTAAAACCTTTCCGAGTAACAAAACCCTGTGGGAAAAAGCAACCTCGATGAAGGAATATAGTTCAACACACCATTAGATGTTGCCCCTGATGTCATACAATTTTCATTAGTCTAATGCAGTCAAAAGGAGTTTATCACACTTTACTTTGGTGACTTGAATGTTTATAAGACCCTGTTGTTGATTCTGGAAGTTACGTTGCATAACAGACTATCGTGTTTCATTTCTTTGATCCAAATATTTTCAGTAATATCAACGTGGTCTTTATGTCTTCAACATTCAACATACTTGATGTTTTTAGTGTTGTCTCGCTAAAAACCTTGTCGAGTAACAAAACCCTTTGGAAAAAACTATTCTCGATCGAAGGAAAAAAAAGTACAACACAACTTCATTTTCGAAGTAAAATATGTCGACATCATATCCTTGGCTCCTCCCCATGATGTCGGCATCTACCCCTGATTACTTTCAGAGTTGTTCCAGACAGTTCCTTTAGTCATGTACTTTTCGAACTGAATATCGGTAATAACTTAGAAAATAGTCTACCATATCTCCCCCTGATTACTTTCGTTGGAGAAGAGATTATTGTTCTTTCATAATCAACAACCTTTGGATTGCAATTTCGTTAGCACTCCTTTTTATGTCTTTGCAGGGATAAAACAAATTTATGTCAATGGTTACTTTTAAGTACATGATTACATTCACTATACCATTCCAATGACGTTGCGTTGGCGCTAAGCTATATCTAGCTAACAAGTTCACTGAGGATGTAACATTTGGTCGAGTACATTATGCTAAGTACAATAATGCGTCTATTATACTTAGATAAGGAAAGTTCATCTCCCGACACAACTTCGTCATCTTCCTTTAGACGAATTGGTTATTTATGTACATTTGAAACTCGACTAATCATGGGAGTGCTAGAAGGATGCATGTCCTTGTTAAATTGCCTGACAATGGACATATGCAAACTGATGAAATAATATACCACAAGCTCGGTCTTCTAGTTCAGAACATAGATAAGATCGAGATTTCCCAGGATTTTCATCTCAAATTCAGGTTTTAAATAGCTTGTAAGATTTCTTATTCCATTAAGAGTACTTATCATGTCCATACCGTCGACATAGATAGCTATAATTCTGAATCAAGAACTTACGTAATACGCATGGCACAAAACCGTACTTGTTTATCCGTTCCCAATCAAATAGTCACTTAGATGGGTATACCAAATCCGCCTGATTGTTTAAATCAATAAGTGAGTGTTCCAGTGTAACTGAAAATACACTCCGTGGTTTAGAGTCATTCGACTTGGGAAGCAAAAGGACATCATGCACTTTCGCAAATATCTTTAAGTCTAAATCTCCAGAGATATAACCACATCTACTATGTTTCAAGTTCTTTGGAAACTACCAAGCAAACTAATTAACTGAACATTATGATGTTCAAAAGAGTATGCGATCCAGGGGTTTGTGAGAAACCTCGCGCCACAAGGTGATTCTTTATATTTTAAGACCTCATTCTTCTCACTACACTTTGTGACAAATAACCACATATGTCCCACAGGCTTTACACTAGGTTGGTTAGCACTACCACACCAAATACCCATATATTTGTCGAAGAACTAAGTTCTACCTGGATTGCGTAGGCCAAATATGTTATTTATTTGAAATTAATCAAAATAAAGCATTGTTCGATCTCATCGTGCTCTACTTCTGGAGCAACTATTTATGGATTATATTATCACTGTGCACGCATGATCCTTTCATTGAATCATGTGCATTCTCATAATCCGTCAGGATTTCATTGTTCTCTAGAATCATTTAAAACTTCGGAGCGTCCTCCTGTTTGATTCATGGACATATTTAGAGACAATCTTATGAGATGATTTCATATGATATAATTAGGTTGTGCCTAACTCACCTATTTCCTTTCTAGGTGAGCACAGATCGAACCTAGTGGTCTCTCCATCTTCCTTTATGGAACCACGGCATCAACCACACTTCCACCAAGTGTAGTTGTAACACCTTAGTTTACGGTGCATATCCTTTACTAAGGATTTTTAACCTTACAGGCATGTTTGCAGTTGGTAAGTGTGATCTCATTAATTTAACGATATCAGTGTACATTCCGAAAACTGATAATCCTTTTTTCACTTCACATTTCCATTTGTGGAGTATAGGAGTCTATATGAGACAAAATGGGAACACACCACGACATTCCCTGCCGTTCCCTCGGAAAATACTTTTTCCTGTCTCGTTCACTCAAATAAAGTGATGTACGTATGAGTCCTTTCAAAACGATCATCATGTCACAACCAAAATGGCTTTATGGTTATGCCAAAGCCTGTATGAGCCAATACCCAATATTTCATTGTCGGGGTCAATATAGATTCAATAATCCAAATATTAGTGATTTACATTTCACCAAATTGACTCATAAATTTCTCTAAGAATATGCTTCCTTCCACATTCATTAAAGGTTATAAAATAAGCAATCAATTACATTCTCATCACTGTGAGTTTCCATATGATACCACTTGCATGGGTTTCTTTGGAATTTAACAAGGTGTGATTATCTCTCGGTACATGTAGAGATTTTGTGACGTCTTTGTTCTATCTTGAAAACAAATTTGAGCAGTTCTTCGCCCGATGATCCAATCATCATAGTCACATTATAAGGAATTAGTTCAACAACTAGTGGATATTCCTTAAATTAATGGGAGAAAACCCAGTATCAGTTAAACATTGAGTCTTGAGAGATTTAATAAGTTGTGTGGCCTTATTGCGTACTAAAAGTGGGATTCAACTAAAATACTTTAGAGTGAATATATATTATGTTTCAGGGGGCTAAAAGAAATCATGGTGGTTTTCGGGGTTTCGAAGAGACAAACCACCACCTCAAAGAGCAATGTTTTGCAGCTACGAAAAGCAACTGGAAATGGCACTGTTTTTGAATTTAACTTAGACACTTGTCATATATGTTGTACTGGTCACACTCACATAGAAGTTATGTCCCTCGTGTCTACAAATATACAGGAGAACGGTTCTCCGGGAACCTCATTTTCTCATGTAAATATTGGCACCTTGCTATCGGCTGCTGCAAATTGGTATGGATAAGTATGCATTTACTTATCCGTGGTTTTGGGTTGAGTTTTTTTTGTTTAATTTTTGAGATGGTGGAGTAGATTGAGATAACTATAAAATAATTGGGTGGACTTACAATAAGCTAATGAACTGATTTAACAATGTGCTAGTGATGCTAAGTGAACAGAGATGGACTGGATATATAAGTCCAAGTGGAGAAGTTCGGTGTCGAAATAATTTCGATGCAGTTCATGGGTCAATGTCTTAGTGGATGTTTGGTGTCTCCAGATAGGAACAAAGCTTCTTCACAATCACCCACAACACAATTACATCCAAAAATTTCCATTGAGGATGTGGCAGAAATGTTTACGTAAGTGATCTCTACAGAGTTTATGAGGATGTGGCAGAAATGTTTCTCACAGACTCACAACAGAGGAATGTCAGTCTTTTAAATCAGTTATTTAATGAAGATACTTCAAGAAGAATACAATTTTTTTTATAGACAACTCTAAGGAAGATATAATGGTTTGGATGCCTGCAAAGGAGGAAAAGTTCTCAATCAAGAGCACTTACAAGATGTTAACTTACAATGACAGGGATGTACAGGTTAATGGGGGTAGTGGTTAACTCTAGAGTCTGGAAAGCCTTATGGGGCTGCAAAGTTACCCAACGTATCAAGTTATTTGCACAAAAATGTATTAGAGTTATTCATTCTACCAAAAGTAAGAGACCTTTATACAATAACAATGTGGATACTCAGTGCGATATATGTGGGTGCAATGAGGAGACCATGCCAAACATTATTTTTGAATGCAGACATGTAAAGCAGTATGTAGGGGAATTAATATCAATATAGATGCAGTCAAAAATAATTGCAATTATGTTTGTGAATGGGTCATCAGTTGGTTCTCTATAAATGAATCTGTGGATGACGAAAAAGGGTTGTATTCTCTCATGATTGGTTCTTGGATTTTATGGAAGGACAAGTGTGATGTGGTGTTTCAGAGAGTCTCTCTTAACTCTCATACCTCTGCGCATAGAATTCATTATCATCTTGCATTACACTTGCATGACAATGATAATACTGAACATTGCATTACTAGTATAAGTAATGTTTCAATATGGGTACCTCCTTTAGACAGTGTTTTTAAGCTTAATGTTGATGCATGTTTTGATCATCATACTAATCAATTTGGTACCCGCATTGTACTGCGTGACTATACATGTACATGTCTCAGAATTAAAGGAAGCTATGGAGATGGAGCACTAAATGCAGAAGCAGGGGAATGCATGGCAGTACATGAGGCTTTGTCTTGGGAAAGAATAATGAAACTCTCAAGGATTCACGCCGAGACAGATGCTAAACTTGTTATTCAATCCATTAATGGGAATTCTCTACTCATTCAATGGGGAAATAATAATTTAATAAAGGATATCAAACACTTAGTCACAAGTTTCCTTTCATGTAATTTTGATTATATAAGTCGTGATGATAACGAAGTGGCTGATGCTATAGCTAAGTCATAGAAACAAGTATTCCTGTTGAAACGTATGATGGTTTTTAACCTGCTATTTGTGGTCTACAAACGAAAGACCAAGATTTTAATCAAAGATAATAAAATCATTTTGTTTACATTTTTTCGAAAAAACCCGAGATCAGAATTGAAGTGAAATAGAAAAATGATACTTTATTATATGATGAGCCAAAATAGGTGGTGGAAGAATTGATTTGATGTTTCCAGAGGGTTCAAAATTGATCTAACCACAGTCGAAGAAAAAACTCTGATATTTATCCATGTCATAAATAAAACCATGTTTAGGTATTCTTCGACACCTCCGACGTTCAAGGGTTTTCTTTTTTCCGATGACAGGCATCTCATGAATCTGTTTCTTGGAAACCACCTTGAACATGATAATTTATAACAAGACTGATCTGAAATGAAAGAACCAATGATATCAAATAGAAAACATTGAAAATGTGACTGGAAAAAATAAAGTTAGAATGAATTACCAACTCCTGCAAGGAGACATGAAGCTGCAACCACTGACCCGATGATCTCAAAAAAGAATTTATTTTTTTAGTCACAACTATTGTGCCTCAACGGTAGAATTTAACATATATATTAGGTCGATCTTTTATTTTCCAATGTCTTCTTTTCATTGTTCGATGCAGCATATATTTGGCTAATGTCATATTTCCGATAAAACAAACATGTTGTCTTGCATTTTATGACGTGGTGGAGCAAACTTGAATAATTCACTGTTCAAAGATATATTATAAAGAGAGAAGTATTGGCGGTTATCCGTTAGCGGACAATATTCATCCGCGCGGGCATACCTAATCCGTGCGGTCTTTAAAGATATGCACGACTCTTCTTTATCCGTAATGTACAAACTAATAAAATTGTTGGTTTGCACACAACTTTTTGATGTTTGTTGAGTCCAGAGTGGGAACAAAAAGAACAAACTTCATATTTATCGAGTCCATAAAAACTGCCCTAACAGATTTTATTTTATCGATTATTACTTTCTTTTGGGATGACTTGTATCGATAAACTTATTAATTTACCTATTATTACTTCGCACAAATCTATGTTATCAATATTTCAGTTTTGGCGCGATTTATTTATATTTTTTTTCCTGAAACATAAATCAAAACTAACCACTAGATTGGGTTTTTATTTGTGAGTGTTGGGAATTAACATTCTCTCTCAAATTAATTTTTTTCTTATTGTGTTTTGCATTTTTTTAATATATAAGTGTTTTGGGGTAAAAACTGATTCTGCTGGAAATGGTAAATTTGGGTGTGCTGCCGAGAAACGAATCTAAACCCTAAACAAATGCACTGCACGGGAGTACTTTAGATTCGAGAGATCAATCTGTACAATTCCGTCCTAAACCAAGAAATGGCCGTTCCAGACTTTCTTCGGTCACAAAGTGAAGGAGAAGGGTTGATCTTAGGGAGAGAAGCGAAGAAGGTGTTGAGATCAAAATATTGAATTTTTTAGGTTGTGGTTGTTTTATGACTTGTATCAGAATTTGGAACTGGCTTGCGGAATGTAAGCTATCAGTTCTTGGTGTTTTCCGAATACTTGTGTTGTTAACCAAAAAATCCCCTTGTTGGTTGAAATAGGTTGAAAACCTATTTATACAAGTCATTGAGCACCCTTGATCTCGTAGGAAGTGGAGACAGTTAAGTAGTGGAAAAGTGGGGTTGTGTAGAAGCGGTTTACCATCACGTTCCCATTGTGAGGGGAAACTGGTCAGTCTTACACCCACTATCCTCTTACTGCTATTTAACCGTCCGCTCTTTCCTGACACTTTCTTGTAATGGGCGCATTGCACGCCGCACGTTGTAAACCGCCAGACCAATACCCTGATGAGTATCCCCCAGTTTGTGACATGTTTGATGTCTCGAGTGTTTCGTGGAAAAATGTGCAACAAGTTACTAAGTGGGTCTAATGTGCAAGACCTACTTATTCTGGCCAATCGCACGCAAGCTAGGCAGCATAATGGCATAGTGGCGCCTGCACAGTGGCACAGTGGCAATGTGGCGCTTGTTAGTGGCACAATGGCAATGTGGCGCCTGTTAGTGGCACAATGGCAATGTGGCGCCTGTTAATGGCTAAGTGGCGAGGTGATGCCTGCCAATGGCATAGTGGCAAGGTGGCGCCTGCCAATGGCGTAGCGGTCAAAGTGGCGCCTGCTACATCTTGGCATATTGGTGTTGGATCCAAATATGGCTTAATGATATTAGCTCTGGTTGCCACATCGAACTTAATGCCTAGGTGATGCTATTTGGCATGGGGTGGCATAATGGCCCTGGCCAAATTAGGGTTTGGCATATCAAAACCCTAGGTGGCGCGCGTGACTAGGTGGCGCGGCACGGCGGCATCTTGGCAAATACTTCCTTGGCCGTTTTGATCAAAGATACCATGGCAAGGCCATAACGTGGGCATGTCCATGGACGATCATGGGTAATCAAAATATGGCGCGGGCGCCATTCTTTAGGGTCTCCTTGGTCCCACATGGCTTGTGGCATGTTGTGGGCCCAGAGTGGCATAATTGGGCCATTACTAGGAAAATAGGGTTTCCCTTTGGTTCGACCAAAGCCATTGGCATATTGCTGCCGTGGAATGGCATGGCCTGCCAATTGATATACTTGCGTGATTTGGTAGGTTGGCTAGCCAATTGGCATGGCCTGCCAATTGGCATACTGGCGTGATTTGGCAGGTTGGCTATCCAATTGGCATGGCGCCTGTGATGATTACCGGGCGCAATTTGGGATGGTTTGTAGATGATCCCAATACTTGGGCGCAGAATGCAGCAACGGTGTTGGCACGCTGTTTGTGGTGGCATGGCGATGCCTATTTGGGCACGTTGGGGAGCGGCTAAACTTAATAAATCAAGTGGCCAAATCTTACGGCCGTGATTGTTTTTTGGAGACTGGCTTGGGCCGTCTAGAATTCCATAAATCTCGACTAAGTTTACTGCTTAGATAAATATCAACTAAGTTTACTTAACAAAAATCCCATGGGAATAACATCAACACCACGCTGTTTTCTTAACTAAGTTTACTGCTAAACTTGCCCTGAATCACCACATATTTCTCTGCCCCCATCAATCTCATAAAATCACTTCAGACTCATATGAACTCAGCCACCAGAACTCATGGAAAATACCTACACAAACAATTTTCAGCAACATCCCTTGTACACAGGCTCAACTAACAGAAATTGAGCTTGAAGAGGTGAAGAAAAAGTCATTTAGGCCTTTTATCGAACACTTGATGTGCCATTCTCATCTTGCTGTAACATTGAACTTTCTATAGCTTCTAAACTCACCCAAACACCTACAAATTCAATTCACAACAAACCCATAGTTCAGAAACTATTCAACAATCATAAATCTCCAAATCCAGTCCCAATTATCAACCAACAACACCATTATCTTCTCTGGTTCAATTGGTCTTCAAACTCCATCAACTGCTCAGCATTTCGAACTCATTTCAGCCTGCAAGTCGAGCTATAAAAGCTCTTGATGGACCCTGGCAAATACCCATTGTAGACTCCCCAAAATCAGAAGAAGAAGAGGCAGTTGTAGGTTGATTCGATCGAAGAAGAAGAGAATTAGAAGAAAGTTAAGCTCTTCTCTGGTTCTGCAGTTTCGATTCAGTCGGAGGAGAAGAGAGAAGATAAACTATTGGAGGAGATTATGAGGACAATTAAGTAATTCCAACGCGAAAAATTGACCAGGTCAGCCATAAATGACCAATCATGTGGGCCTTGACGAATTTATAACGACACTGACATTTTATAAATTCTTAAAAAACGGTAGCACTTTATTAAACCGGAAAACCAAAGTGTCGCATTTTGTTAAAATTCCCTTAAATCGAAAAACAAAATCCAAATTCTCCGTCAACACAAAGGTTTCTTCACAAAAACCCTTTTCTTCAAACTGGTTTTGTAGAAAAAGTTCACAGAGGAATTACTAGCAATATCTTCTTCTTCGAAATGTTAAAACTTAAGCTTGGTAGAAGCCTTACTTTTATCAATTATGATTTAACATTTTTTGAGTTTTAACATTATTACTTTATAAAAATTTACAACATGGGGCAGCTGCCCCCCTCTAGGACACTAAGCCAAATTTCCCCAAAACTAGGTGAATTTGTTTTTACCACTTACAAATAATTTTGCCGTTAATCTGTTTTTACTGAGAATCACAAAACCTCCTAATCAATCGCTTATATTTGAGATTGTTGACCAAATATTTCGCATTTTCCTCTTTGAATTCTCTTTATACTCTCAGCAAAACCCACCAACAACAACAACAAAAAATCAGAAAAATAAAATAAATAAATAAATAAATCATGTCTGCACTCTCAACTCCATTATCACATTTCTCAACTTCCAAAACACCACCACCATTTCATTCTCCTCAAGTCCTTAAATCTTCCTCCTTCCGGAAGAAATCATGGTGGTTTTCGGGGTTCCTAAGAGACAAACCACCACCACCACCAAAAAGAGCAATCTCTTGCAGCTATGGCAGCAACCAATTGGAAATGCCACATACCAAGAATGTGGAACCTCCATGGAGAATATTGCCACCAATAT
Organism: Papaver atlanticum; assembly: GCA_023531105.1. Lineage (NCBI taxonomy): Eukaryota > Viridiplantae > Streptophyta > Magnoliopsida > Ranunculales > Papaveraceae > Papaver > Papaver atlanticum. The sequence continues at coordinate 1,364,012 of JAJJMB010013564.1, read as the reverse complement.
CACCTGAAACTATGTTATCAGCTGATGTAGAATCATTTCTGACGAAGTTATCGATGGAGACGGTGAATGGTAACGGAATTCCATTATCTCTAAAAATCATTAAAATGAAGACAAGGTTAACGTCTAATGTGGCTGATGTTGTGCCAATGACTACACATTCGTCTATTGTGAAATCAATATCTTCTGTGCTTCTCATGGTTGATGAGCTCCTTAAGACCACGACCGGGGAAACTGCGATGGAAAATCCGATTACGGTTTCTAGAGAAATGAGCGATTCTATGGTTTTACTCTTTAAGAAAACTTGCATGAAATCTCCAAACCTGTTTCCGTTGGTTATGAATTTTGTAGCTGATTTCATCGTCATGTCGTCTGCTAACGCAGTTTGTGGAGCCACATCCGGTGTACTTAACAGGAATTCGTCGCCGTGTAAGGTAGATAAGTGTTTAGAAGATAGCAGTCTTAATGGGAGGAGATGTTACTACGAGCGTCTGGTTAACCAGAATCCGAGTAGTTCATTGATACTTGCCAATTTCGCGCAGTTCTTGTACCAAAACATGAAGGATAACAACAGGTATTCTAATTCTTTTACTCTTAAACAAGAAACACTCCATTAAAACTAGCATTCAGCAGACTTTGAGTCTTTGAGGATATACCACACAATTTTGTTTATTGGATCTGTAACTCAGAATCAATGTGCTTGCCAGAGCGGAAGAAATGTTCTTGCGCGCGAAGAAAGCGGAACCAGTTGATGCAGAAGTGTTGAGCCGGTACGCATTGTTCTTGTGGCATCAGCGGAACGATATAGATGCTGCTGAAGAGAATTTACTAGCAGCTATTGATGTTGATCCAAGTACATACCATAAGAGCACTTATGCTTGGTTCTTACTGAAAACTGGAGGTTCTGATACTTGTTTTCCTGGGGACTCCTAACCATTTGAGGTTTAAAGTTTTATCGAAGAAGAATATGTCTGCAAAACTTTTGCAAGCGTACTTGATGAAAAGGGGCATTTTCCATTTTTCAATTTTTTTGAATTTCTGTAATTATTTGGTAAGATGTAAAACATGTAATTGAAACCATTGGAGATGAACCAAGCTAGCTTATGAATAGATAAGAGGCGGCAAGAAATTGAAGCCCTAACTTGAAACATATAGACACTCTTCGGAACATTGAGCTTCTTTACAAAAACCCTTTTCCTTTTATAAACCAACTAGATACAGTAATGAGTCCATTTTAAAGCACCCATGCGCATGTGCTACTGAGGAAGACGAGGGAAAATATGGTTCAGGTTCAAAATTTGGACATACATTAAACCCTACTAGATCCACAAAATCTTAGGATGAGAAACGAAAGGTTAAGATCATCAGTCCATGTCTATTTACGAAGCCAAGACCAGTTCGATTCGCAAAGATCGGATGCAGAGCTGCCATCATTGTCTTTCACATCAGTATCAGCGTTTTGCTTTACTAAAATTTCTGCAATGGCTTCTCTATCGCACGTGGCTGCATAATGTAATGGAGTTTGGCCTTCATTGTCCTGAGAAAAACAGTGAGAGACACCCAGTAAAATCAATGAGTAACGAATATTGAGATAAGTCGCAAGTGAATAATGTATTTGTACAGACACTCCCTAAGCTCTGAAAAATTGAAATAAAAATACAAAGTGCTCAACCAATGTTTTTACAGACATCATGGAATATGAAGTTTGCTTGCAATGTGGCTCGTGATGGTATATTACACATGCATTAGGGCTGGGCATGGATCAGATGGTAAATCATCCAAGAGGGTGAAAAAGTTGACCCATTTAATACTACATTCCTTGCACCAAATCTCTGGAGTCGAATTGTAGTTGGAGATACATACAACCTATACAGTCTCTGGTAGGTGGCAAGAACAAGAAACAGGAGAGATGCTGTTTATGGCATACCTGAGCATTCACGTCAGCATTCTTGCTGAGAAGCAACTCTACGATGTCAAGGTGGCCTCGGTCTACAGCCCAATGCAATGGGGAGCGTCCTTCGCTATCTGCAGTAATTCCAATTTTTTATTTTCTATTAGCAGAGGACTTTTTATTTTTTATTAGCAGAGGACTAATATAAATGTTTCGGATTGGTAGATACAATAATTATCAACAGGCCCCAAAACCCTGCCTAAACAAAGAAAGTTCACAATAGATGCAAAGACGGTGCAATCTGCTAAATAGAAGACACAGCTTCTGATAATTTGATACATCATATATATGCTATTGTAGTCCTGTTCTATGTAGTATGCAAAACTGTGTGTAGTTTAAGTCTGAACAATTGCCGAGATAAGCGTGAACTATAAAAGAATGTTGCAGAATTAGAACAAATATGATCACCGAGTCCTGAAACATGAGTTATTCAAAGTGGCTGAATAGCATAACCCTAACATGTCCTGCAAGTTAACACTAATGTGTCCGTACACTAACTTCCTCTTAAAAATCAAGCAGCAGCTTTCACAAGCCTCTCAGCACTTCCCTGCAAGAACAGGAAATGAAAGCTCAGGTGAGCTTTCATTCTTATGTTCGCAACAGCTAAAGTTCAAGTTGAGAACCACAGGCATGCGAAAAGAACATTCAGTCCATCATTCTTTACAGCGTGACAATAATTTCACCAAGTTATTCCTTTCAAGAATGGGTCATAATCCTCAAATGAACCTACAAATCAAATATCTAATTTATGGACTCAAGATAAACTGATGTTTGTTGGAAGAATTCATAAAGTCGTCCTGCTCAACCAAGATGAAATAACATCAGAGGGAGACAGCTAAGGGTCTAGTAGGCTGGGAAGCAGGACAAGAAACATACAGAGAAATTATCTTGTTTAGAATAACATAGGATGTTCACAATAATGGCAGAGAAGGTGTAAATTGCTATATAGAAGACATAGGCACACAGCTTCGTATACTTTGATACTTCAGATACATATGCTACTGTAGCACTGTTCTATACTTCTATGTAGATTGCAAAACTATGCTTTGTTTAAGTTGGAACAATTGCCAAGCTCATCCTGAGCTATGAATGAAATGTTGCAGAATCAGAACAAATGAGATCACTGAGTCCTAAAATCATGATCTATTCGGAGTGGCTAAATAGCATACCACTAAATTGTCCTCAAAGTTAATACAGGGATAGATTATTCTTAACTGTTAAATGGTAGAACACCAATAGCTCCAGTTAGATAATAGCACTTGGTTTACCAATTCTCATATAGGGCAGGGTGGAAAAAACTACATATGCTCGACAAGACAGACGTGTAAATACTGAGACACCAATCTGTTGATATGCTAGTCATCAGGATGGTCGAGACCTTATCCTCTTTTATAACCCATAACGAAAAACACATACGGGATGGAAGAATCTTAAATCGGATATAATCAGCTAGTATTTTTGGTAAATAAATAACATATTCAGTGTTCATAGCAACAAACCCTTAAGATTCACAGAAACACCACTCTCTATGTGCTTCACCAAATTATCCAACTCTCCTTCTCTTGCAGATGTATGAATAGCTTCCATCTTACTGAAACAAGAAAACAATATGACCAAGAAGATAGTCAACATCAACAAACTTTAATGCACTATAAGAAAAGAAAATAGAAAAAGTATCACTTCATGACTATTCTATATATGAACCGAAAAGCTAGTAATATTGTTCGAAAGTTTCCCATCTGTTTTAATTTCGTAGTTTTTGTTGGGGTAGTTATAGACCTAAAGAATATTTAACAATCTTGGCACATATACATAATGTAAGATGTGTCTTGGACACTAAACAAAAATTAACTATCAGTAAGCACGTTACTCAGTCACAGAACATTCCAAAGAAACAAAAATAACCTTGTAAACATATATTCCTTAAAGACTCCTTACAGTTCATTATCGGATTCTTCCTCATACGCAAACGAGCTGAAAACTGGTCCCATCGACCTCTTAGAATCATTTCCCTCCTTAACCCCACCATGCTTCTTCTAATCATCCCCATGTTACAAATGCAGAAAATCAAAAGCCAGAACTATCCACGCATACGAATATGAAACAACCACAAAAGCCATAACTATGCACAATGCATATAAACACAAAAAAGAAAACAAAGCAAAATTCACACCAACAGAACGAAAATACACTTACAACAGAAGAACCAGATATCCAAGCAGGATAAATCTCGCTAACAATCGTAATATACTTCTCCATCGCATCTTCTGGTGGCATTGCCCCAAGTTTCTGCCAAGCATTCCTACACACACCAAAACAACCCAATTACACCAAATCTTCAACTCAATAAAATCAATTCAAAAAACCTAAAAACAATCAGATGCTTACCATTTAGCTCTAGCAGTCATTTTGATAGCAGAAGGTTGAGGAGATGTACAAGGCCCTTCAGTAGCAATCTTATACAAACCATACAATTCCAACTGAACATCATTGGACACCTTCTGTGACAACCTATCAGCAGCAGCTGTAGCTACAAATGCAGTTGCAGCACTAAATATCTCATCTAATTCAGTACTTTCAACTCCTTCCCAATCATCATAATCATCTTCATCACTCTCACTCACAACCCTAGTAGTAGTATCAGCAGATTTCTTCTTCTTCTCATCAGATTCAATAATCTCTTCTTCTTCTTTAACTTCTGGTAACGATGTTGATTCTTGATTAGGTTTCACATCATCATCTTCATCTTCTTGTTCGCGAGTTACTTTGAGATTTGCATCTTTGATTGAGATTACCATGGAAATTAATTTGGCGACGAGGAATGAGAAAATTAAACCTATTATGATTGATTGGGTTATTTCTTGCCAATCTCCTCCCATGATATTGATTATCATCATCGTTTTGATTTTGGAAATTTCGGATTGAAATTTGTTTGAGTGAAATCGATTATTTGAAAGAGGAAGTGGAAATGACGGAGATAATAAAGTACAACCTAGAATTCAGTGAATCGTCTGAGTTTGAAGAAATCCACCGATTTTGAACTTGGGCAACCAAAATTTAGGTTAAGGGCTAGCTTGCGGGTGTAATGACTGTCGCAGCAGCTAGGCGCCTAGGCGAAAATCTAGGCGATAAGTTGTGCAGGTCGTCCAGAAAACTGCAGACCGATTAGTTAAGTTTGCGCTGAAAACATATGGTTGTCATCGGGAGAGGGCTGCTGTTGCTCCGGCCAAGGTTATTAGGAATGCAAAAAATTGGATGACAAATTAGTGTGGCATATATATGACTGAAGCTTCGTAATCGCAATTATTATTGTACGTAGATGCTGGCATGGTTGTAGTGAAATCATAAGTTTCGATTGAATGTCTCAACAGAAGTATAGTGTTGACGATACAATAGAAATTGCATGACATGAAATTACTTGAAGTATAGTGTTGTAGGTAGTCTGAATAATATTCATAAATCCTTTTCTTCGGAGAATGTAATTGTACATAACACACTTGTAGATCAACTTGACTGAAACCATGACTTGGCCAGCTTCTTCCATGATGTCTCTTTTTTTACAATAGGTCGTTTCCAAAAGCAAATTGGCCAGTAAGTAGAATGTACCATTTGGATGAACAATGGAAACTGCAGAAATCCAAACAAGAATACTGGGACACAACCAAAAAACCCTACAAGAATTGGTGAATATTCAAATTGACTCCCAAGAACAATAGTAAATGCTGCGCTGAAACAAACCAACATGCTGGCCAAGGATAAGAAGAGAGTGCCAAGACCTAATAATAGCTTTTGTGGTAATGGTCTTAGGAAATCTTCTTCGGAATATCGAGACGTGTAAACGGCTAGGAACATAAGCACTGAAGTGATAGAGGAGAATAGGGATAAGGCATCTGCTATTGCAAAGGCCACAAAGGATTTGTTTTTCAAAAAAACTGGGATACCGTTGTTACTACTACTATTATCGCTAATGTTACCACCTGGTACAGTAATAGCAGCTGCAAATGCTACTGTAGCTACAAGGGCACCAACAAACATACACGATCCGGATGTATCTTTCATCCATTTCTCCCCCTTTTCCATCAGGTCTTTGTGTGTCTCCATGAATACATCGTGAGCTGTTTTCCCATCCCTGTTTTGTTTAAATCTGTCTTTCTGTAGCACATAACTCTCAACTCCCTGTAAAAATAATCCAGATTATGAAACAGGCATGGCAAAGTTTTTCAACTGCATCGTGATCATGCATAAAACTAATCAGTCTAATCTTACCTTGAACCACTGCATTTCTCTTTGCATTTGAAAAGCTTCACAGGATACATAATACAGTTGGCGAATAGCGGGTAATTCGGCAACGTAATGCAGAATACTTGTTTGCCAGTGCGTATATGACCTTACACTAACAGAAAACACACCTTGTTCTGTTCTTTTTTCACATATGGAACTAAATACTATAATCCACACTAAGGTTAATACTAACATCGTGATCAGGATCAAAGATGAAACACAGTGGTAAAATTAATCACTTCAATAACAGAATACTACAATCGAACCATCTCCTAGCACATGTCCAGATGGATTCAACAGTTTTCTATTCCCAACTATTTTATAATTTTTGAATCAGATGTAATGCGGACGACTTAATAGAGTTAAAAATATATACAACTCAGTAATTTTCAAAGAAGAATACCTAGCATCAAGAAGCGCTTGAAAGAAACATATATATACTTTATCATGGTTTTCTTATCACTAGTTGAGAAGTCGTTAGAGGTCTCTAGAGGGTTCTCTGTGTCTCTTTTAGTGTCTTCCGAGCTCTCTAGTTGTTTTTCTTCGTCTCCTTTGATCGCATATTCATCTATGTCCACTTCAATTCCTATAAACCACATTTGTGTTGGCATAAATTAGAATGCTACCAAGTCACAAGTGAGAATAAATAAAGATAATAGTAACAAATAAAGATTTGTAAAATTTACAATTACAAGGATATATGAGTTTTTTTCCGTTTCTTTTTTTTCATACATACATGTGATGCAAAGATAATTTCTATATCACCATCTAAAACCATCAAAACTCTTGATATATAACTCTGGTGAAAATACAAATTGTATTTATTTTTAGGAAACAAGGTGATTTCTAATTAGATTTCCAGATTTCTAATAAAATTAAGCAAAACCATTTTCAGCTGATGTTTGTCTTCACTGCGGTGCCCCCATGTTATAGGAAAATAAAAAGTATTCAAGATTTGAGATGCTCAGAGAAAAGCATAAAGCTTAGCCGACATTGATTAATTTAAAAATCTTTTCAAATCTTCTGTATAACAGAACTCAGCCACACAAACACCTACAATGTTAACTCATTCTAAGATTTTATGCACGATTTTATATATTTTCAATCAGCTAAGATAAATTGAATATAATACAAACTACGTTAGGGTGACTAACGTGAGTACAGGCAGCGTTCCCACCAGGTCAGTTTAGCTCCACTAAGGAATGAATACGGTTTATTTGAAATGCCTAGTAATAATTCGAAAATATTCCTTTCGTCAAGACACTCTGGATATTGTTGGCAAAAAATTATCAATTAAACTTAACCAAATCAATTCGAAAGAAATCAAAAACAAAAATTAAGTAATCAGATGCTATTACCATTTATCTCTAGCATTCATTTTGATTGCAGAAGGTTGAGGAGTGGTACAAGGATCTTCAGTAGCAATCTTATACAGACCATACAACTCCAAGTGAACATCATTTCTGTCCAACCTCCTCCCATAATATAGAAATGAGAACTTATGATTGATTGACTTATTTCTTTCCAACCTCCTCCCATAATATAGATCATCATCGTTTTGATTTGGAATGTAACGGTGGGTTTGTTTGCAGAATTCACCGTTTCCAGGAATCTTTAATCCCATTGGATTACAAATTCAAGGATTCATGTAAATTCTTTGTGTGTTTGGTAACTCAATAAAAATTCTTAAGATTTATAAAGTTTTCTTCTATTAAAGTCTTTGTACCATTTGGCATTACCCTTAAATCTTAAAATTGCATATATATATATGGGATTTAGAGTTAAAAAAAAGTAGGTCCATAAATCCCTTGATAAGTTTTCCAGCAAATCTTAGGGGGAGGGGTCGGACTCCATATGGAGGATTTGCTGGAAAACTGAATTCCGTAGGAAACGTGATTCTTAGGATTCGGGCAACCAAACATACATAGGGAAACGTAACTCTACCAAATCCCCTGGACCAATAAATTCCACCTTTAAAATTCTACATCCAAACCCACCAACTTCTTTTGGATGAAACTGCGATTTCATTTTTCAAAGAGGAAAGTGAAAATGGAGTTGTGACGGAGATAACAAAGTAAACCTAGAATTTTATAGAGTCGAACTAAGTCAACTAAGTTAAATTTCTTTCTTTGTTTCGAGAAAAAAAGCTTAGTTAACGAGTAGCTTATTGGTTAAATTGCTGAAAATTATACTTAACACTAGTGTTCTATAAAGAAAGAAAGAATGTAGAAGTTCTAAACAGTTTTTTGGTTGATTAACCCTTAAATTTGAATTTTCGGGTCTAAAAGACAAGCAAAATATGACAATATTTCAGATTACCAAAAATTCAAAGTCAATGGTTCCAATATCCTTTCTGGATATCTTGCCCATTTTTTTTTTTTTTTTTTATCGGTTTACTGGTATACCCTCTTCTTTTTCTCTTTTCCTATCTTTTCTAAAGTTCGATCTATTCTTCCTTCTCTATGTTTTCCTTTTTTGTTTCTGTCATCGATGACAGCCTCCTCCACCACCGTCACCACAAGCGACACCATTACCAACAATTTTATAAGCAGTTATTGGTACTTTCGATATCGTTGATGACCCGTAACTATATACCCGTGACAAATTTCTTTTTTGTATTATTTTTAAATTCCAGATTTTTCAGAAAGGGTGTGGGTTCAAATCAGTATCATCTGGAATATTTGGTAAATATTAGTTGTTGCAAGCTAACAATTATTGTGAGTCAATTTATTTAGAATCGTGATTTTACAACAAAACTGGGGTATTTTCTACAACAACAAATTTGATTTTGACAACTGATTTGGGGTCGTTTTTTCCCCCATTAAGTGGTTCGATTTTGCGATGTTAATGGAGATTTCCAGGATATACATCAGAGGGAGGGGAAGAAGAAAAGGATTGAAAGGAATGAACAAGGTACAATATGACTTTTAGGTTTAATTCACGTGTTAATCAATTCGCCCAAAATGTCTTAGGAAAAGTTATTATCTACCTCAAATTTTCGTACCCTATTTCTACAATCAAACAGTCATTACAAAATTATATTTTGGTTAGATTTGTGTTTGATTCGAAATTGCAGAGGAACCAAAGTTATAAATTAAGATGATTATAGGGTAAATCTAGAATTATTCACGAAGTACACAAGATGCCCCCGAGTGCATAATGAATATTCAGATAGAAAATATATCTTGGCTAGGGGTCACCCGAGTGCATAATGAATATTTTTTTGAAGTTTTTGTAGTTTTTCTTATTGAAAAGATGGGGGTACCCAAATACACCACAATCGTTTCGTTTCAACCTATAAGTCAAATATCTTGTGTGGTCGTCTATGGACAAAGTCGAGACAACTATAGGATCAATGTCAAGTAATATGGATTAACATACAAGTGTATTTAATTTATTATTATTAAACAATTATAATGCGAAAGTAAAATAAATAACACAAACAAGATTTTGTTAACGAGGAAACCGCAAATGCAAAAAAAAAACCCGAGACCTAGTCCAGTTTTGAGTACTCTCAGAATTAATCCGCTATACAAAGAACAAAAGTCAACTTCGTATAGTTGACAGCAAGTAAACTACCCATAGTTACTTAGTTCCCTCAGTATCTCTGCGTCTTCGACCTTTTGGTCACGTACGTTCATCACAAGACATAAATCACGTGGTCTACGAAATCCTTTACTGATGTTGTCCCGATGAGGCAAGCAACATGAAGACGTGAGAGTCGAACTAAGTCATCTAAGTTAAATTTATTTCTCTGTTTCGAGAAAAAAAAACTTAGTTAATGACTAGTTTATTGGTTAAATTGCTGATATAAGAAACCTATAAAGTTGCAAATATGCGAAAAATGAAAACAATTATACTTAGGTCGATTGTGATCTTGATTTTTGTAACAGTGTTCTATAAAGAAAGAATGTAGAAATTCCAAATTTATAAGTTTAATTGCTAAGTCAATATAAAAAAAAATCCGAAGAAAAGGTTATATTAAAAGGAAAAGAACCTTACAAAATACATAGGAAGTTACTCATTCATGAGAGTCTCCCAATTGCTCCAAATGAGACTAGGAGTAATAAATTTAAACGTATCAGAATCACAGATCCGTCCGAATCGGTTCATGAGTCAGAAAAAACAAACTATCTAATAATAAAATTTGGGTTTAGCTCCACTTTTCTCCCGGCTAAATATCCCTTAAAACATAGAAAAAATCCAGCCAGTTCTTTTTTTTTTCTTTTTTTTGGGACAACACTATATGATGAAGATTTCAATTTATGTTGAACACTTTTTGAAAATGAATATACACCGATGTTGATCATCTTTTGTCAGTAAAAGGAAAAAATAAATTAAAAATGTTTTGTTAGAATCATTCTCTTGTTTTCATTTTTGAGAGAGGAAGTAGTGACGGAGATTAAAAAAAAGTCACTCTATGAAATGAATTTATGAGTCGGTTGAGTTGAATCGCCTTTTAACTTGAGCAGCGAAAATTGAGGTTAATTAGGGGCTGCCCTCCTGATCGATCCTAATCGTGTCTTACAAATGTACATTTGTTCTGCCGAATTTTAAAGAGTAGGAAATACCAATAGGTCCTAGAAATAATATATTAGAGCTAGTTTGGTCCAGTTGACTGAGTCAACTTTCTGTTTGGTCCTTTTTTAAAATATATATTATCGTTTGGTCTGAGAAATTATGGTTTGGTCCTAGGGTGACGTTATGGATGATGTAATTGTCATCTTGTAGTGACAATAATACCCTTTTGGGACCATTACATCATTATGACGTCACCCTAGGACATATATACTTAATTATCAAGAGAGAATAAATCATTTTCAGATTTACTTTCTCTCACCTCCATATTTTCAGATCTAGTTTCTCTCTCTCTCTTTTTTTCCTCTCCTGCCGCTGCGTAAACAGTGAAGATTTGTGTGAGTTCTACCGTTTTGATTTTGCAGAGATGATGAAGACGATTTGTAGAGATAATAAAGATGATGAGTATATCAAGATGATGAACAAGACGACGATTTTGTGACGAAGATTTTTTGTTTTTTCTCCCTGTTTAATGCTGCTGTGGTTGAAGATGATGATGAACACGATGAAGATGATGAAAACGACGATAGATTTATGTTTTTCTTCGTCACTGCTGCTGCTACTGTTGAAGATGATGAATTTGATGAGGTTCATTCTTGAAATGAATTATGTTTTCTTTTGAAGATGATGATGAAAACGATGAAGATGATGAAGACGACGATAGATTTATGTTTTTCTTCGTCACTGCTGCTGCTACTGTTTGAAGATGATGAATTTGATGAAGTTCATTCTTAAAATGAACTTTGTTTTATGTTTTATGTTTGCTGTTGTTGAAGATTGAGATGAAGATTTGAAGATGAAATCAGATCTGAAATCAGGTTCACTGTGAAGGATGAACCGATATTGATGTTTGTTTCTCGTGTTGAAGATCAAGATGATGATCTTTGTCTTGTTGCTCGTGTTGAAGATCTTGATTTTTTATGTTGAAGATCTTGATTTTGATGACGATCTTGATTTTTTGATGTTTGCTGCTCGTGTTGAAGATCTTGAATTTGATGTTTTTCTGCTGGTGTTGAAGAATGATGAAGACGAAGATGAAGTTAGTGTTTATGGATTTTTTTTTGTGGATTCATTTAAAGAATGAACTCTGATTTTTATGGATTTTTTTTGTGGGTTCATTTAAAGAATGAACTCTGGTTTTAGATCTTGAATTGTTAGGTGTTCATCTTAAAGAATGAACTCAATTCTAGGTTTGAATTAGTTAGTTTTTTATAGGTGTTCATTTTGTCGAATGAACTCTGTTTTCTTATATTTTCTATCAGGTGTTCATTTTAAGAATGAACTCTGTTTCCATATAGGTTTTACCAGGTGTTCATTTGAAAGAATTAACTCTGTTTTCTGTCATAATAATGAAGTTTTGTGTTGTGTTCGTTTTACAGAATGAACTCTGTTTTTCATATGTGATTTAGTTTGGTTTTATTAGGTGTTCATTTGAAGGAATGAACTCCGGAGTTCATCAGACAGAATGAACTGCTACAAAAAATAAGTAAACAGAATTTTCTAGGTTTTTATTAGGTGTTCATTTGAAGGAGTGAACTCCGAAGTTCATCAGACAGAATGAACTGCTACAAAAAATAAGTAAGAATTAACACGGAAGCGTACTTTGGTCCATTTAATATTTTTAAATAATTATGGACCAAATGGAAGAGGTGATTTCTGAAAGGACGAAACAGACATGGGACCACCTAAAAAAAGACCAAACGATATTTTTCCCTTTTAAAGATGGCATTTCGAATTAGAATCTCTTGACACGATTTTTGGAGGTCGGTTTTGTACACATTTTTTAAGAAGTATTCAAAGAGTCATCAATGCCACATACATTGCACGGATAAATAAGAGGAGTGGGTTTGCTCCATGGATTCTTGGTTACGGAACACTAGGCATTTTCATGATGTTTTCCCTATTGTGTTTTACATGATTCTCCTTGTTCATTTGATTGTTGCCATACTTTATTTCATCTGATTTGTGTACCCTTTTTTATGTTATGTTATAAAAAGAAGACCTCCATTCATTACTAGCCAAACCTTACATGAATTTGAGTAAAGACAAAAAATTTTGGAGTGTGAGAGATCTACCTGTTTATTTATTCTACAAAAGATAAATTTACAACCCAAACAACTTGTTTGGGTCCTCTTAGGATGTTGGAGTGAATTGAAATATTAACAACTCACAAGCATTATAATATCGGTTAGAAAATTCTAGGACTTTACAATCGTTTCTCCGACACCTTAAACCACAAGGAAATGTGGAAGTCGTAGTAAGTCAAACTAAGTTAAATCTTTATTATTTGAATTGGAACTAATTAAGCTTGGTTTCTTTCTTGGTTTCAAGAGTAGAAAGTTAGTGAAATAGTGAACAAATGCATTGTTAGTTTGATATCAAAAATAATAAAAATAAATAGTGAATTGGAAATAATTGGAACTATTGTAGTTTAATTAATGTTATAATAATCCTATGAAGTTGCAAATACCCGAAGAATGAGAACGTTTTTGCTTAAAGATTGAAGATGATTTTGGGTTTCCTAAGTGTAGTTGTAATACCCGGTATTTTTATGTGCGGTTTTGGGTCGGATTTTAGACTAATTAGCTAACCTTGTGATTTGGGCTTTTGTTGAGTCGTTTTGTTTGCCTTAGCCTAATAGGTTATGCACTTGAACTTAGATATCTAAAATACATTCTCTTATCACTTAGTAAAAGGTTAGGGTGTAAATATAATCACCTAATTATTGTTAAAAAATGGAAGGATAAATAAAATAATTAAAAAAAAAAAAAAACTAGAGAGAAGGAGAAGGAAATGAAGCTAGGTTTTTAGAGAAGAATTATATGGTGAACTTAGAGGAGATTATATCTAATAGAGGGTAGAATGTTAAATCCCTTTTTTAGTTGTCTTTCTTTGTTATACTTGATTTTAATTTCGTTTAATCTTGTATCATTAGGTTTCTGAAATTCACCTGTGTAGTTATATTCACCCGATTGATGATCAGCCATTTAATATTGTTATATAACATGATTAGGTATCTATGGTTAAAATTTGAGACTAATCTACCGTAAATTCACCGTTGAATGTTTGTTTTAATTTGGGTAATAGTTTCTGAATTTCTGGACAGTTTGGTTTTGTTGTGGTTTTGATATTCTTAGGCAGTCTCAATGATGTTAAAATGCTTTGAGGTACTAACAAAAGTTATAGATAAATATCTTATCTTTCATTTTTCTTTGGAATTTCTTGATTTGAGATTTATATGAATTTACTGTGAATATTTTTCTAATACGATGTTATCTGCCCAGTTTTTAGAATGATCATATAAAACGAATATCTTTTGTTTGAACTGTTGGTTTGATGTGAATTCTGGATATGTAATATATGAATGTGTCAAGAATGTTCCTGTAAAGTTTGAAGATGATCAGATAAAGTTATTACCATGGAACATATAATGTATTATGGCTGCAGTTAACTTGTTTGCATAAATGCTTGAAAGAAATTCATGTTGTTAAGCCATGGTTGCTTGTGTTGTTGTGAAAATGATTTGTAAAAGTAAACGAGTTCATGTTTTACCGTTATATGGAACATGTTTCATGTTAACGGCGGGTAATGATCCCCGAGAGTTGAATGGGTAATGATCCCCATAGGAAATTGTGTTTCCCAACCATCGATATGGCGGCTGTCCGTGCCGGTAAACGATAGGTGGATGTACGAACTAAGGTTTTCGTACCGTGAATGAAATGGGTAATAATCCCCGAGAGCAGATGGGTATGATCCCCATAGGAACTTTTGTTCCTGACCATCGATGGAGGTTGTCCGTGCCGATAAACGATAGGTGGGTGTACGAACCAAGGTTTCGTACCGTGAACTCGTGGTTTTTCTATGACTATATTAATACGTGAATAGATGCGTTGAATCATTGATGAATGACTTGTTGACAATTATTTTGGTATTGTAAACTCATGGTTTGTTGGTGACAATGTTAATATGTGAATGATGTGTTGAAACTTAATTGGATGATTTGTTGATAATAATATTAATGATTGTGAACTCATAGACTGATTTCTAGATTGAATAATTTATCAAACACATTGTTGGTATTATGATTGAATATATCATTGATTCGTTGAAGTTGTAATGTGTCTCTTGTTATATGTTTTTCCTTAACAAAGTGATTATGTTTGCGCATCTTTAGAGAATTGGGAATGCATTCTACTGAGCTGCCATCTCACCCCAATTGACATCCTTGTAGCGGAAGTTAGGAATGAGTAGCTTAGTGATTGTGTTGTTGTCTTGTAATTGTTTGAAATGTAAATTTGAACTAAAATGTTGTTAAAGATTTAAAGTAAATTCAAATTCATCAATTCATGTTTCATAAAGCTTTTATCATGTTTGATATAAAAATTTAAGTAAGAAAAATATATGCAGAAGTCTCTTTCCGACCCATAACGCTTCGAGTTCGGATCTCCATATGGGTTTGACCCTGGTCCGGAACTCGGGGTGTTACAGTAGTGGTGATCGATTCTCCAAGATCTTATCTTGAAATCTTGGTTTTGATGAGTAATAAAATTTTCATGATTTAACAACAAAAAAATATTATGTGACATGTTATTATGTAATAGAAATTAGAAAGGCTTTACGGAGTTGTAACACTACTCATAGAATAAATATCTTTGCCTGGAAGTACATTAAAGACATAAATTCCAAAGAAAACAAATTGAACTTATACACTAGCAGCATGGATATACATTGTGACATTATGGTAGCCGTGAAGAAACAACGGAGCATTTGATGTTTTATTGTAGACATGCTAGAGCAGCTTGGAGGAGACATCAATATAAATATTAATTATGTTAGGAATAACTGTAATTATGTGTCATAATGGGTCCTCAGTTGGTTTTCTTCAAATAACAACAATTATGATGATAAATGGCTATACTCATTGATGATAGTAGTAGGGCAATGTGGAAAGACAGATCTGATGTGGTGTTTTAGGAGTGACTCTTAACTTTTACAACTTTGTGCATAAAATTCATTATCATTTAGATGCATGATAATGAACACAATTTACATAATCATGATATGACCAAAATTTCATCATGGAAGCCGTGTTTAGTTGATCATATAACTAACCAACTTGAAACCGTTATTGTTTTACGTGATCATACAGGTTACTATCATGGTATCAAAGGATGCTAATGCAAATGAAGCATTGAGTCCAAAAGGAGGGGAGTGCATGGCAATACGTGAAGTTTTTCCATGGGCAAAAGCCAAGCAAGTTTCAAGGATAGATATTGAAGCAAAAGAAAAATTGGTCATTCAATCCATTACTGGAAACTCTTTACTCATTCAATGAGAGAATATAAACTTAAACAGAGATAAAACATTTAGTCTGTAGGAATAATTATTGTAATCTTCCTTTTGTTAATCGAGATGACAATCGAGTGGCTGAAGATATAGCAGAGTCAGTTAGGGAGCAAGCTATAGCAGTGTAAACTTATGATAACTTCTCACCTGCTCTTTGTGGTCTTTTAGCAAAAGACCAAAACATTTTTTCTCATTAAAAGCAATACATTTTCTTTTATCAAAAATAAAGAAAAGAAATTTAAAATTCATAAGTTTGATGCCTGTGATTGCCGTCCTGACTAAATTTACTTAAAATTTGGGTTTAGCTTCACTTTTCTCTCTGCTATCAAAAATATATAAAAGATATGACGCCACTTTTTGAAAATCTCTACCAAGCAATGTTTTTAAATTACCACGCATTGAAATAAAAAAAGAAAACCATGCTTGCAAAAGAAAAACAAAGCTCCTCGCTACGAGTGTGTTCCCATCAACGCCATAGATCAGTGGAAATCTACTGGAAAAATCCTGCCAGTTTCTTCCGTGAATATCATAAATCAGTAGAGCTATATTTTTCAGATTAATGGTTACAGATTAATAATTTTTTACCCATTATTATGAAATCCATTTTTTTTAATGCGCAGAAGCCGGACCCATGCCTCTACCCAAGCTCATCCAGTCATACTGGCCCCATTGCCAGACCCAACCCGCCTGTAGTTGCATCTTTTCTGATGGCTACATCCAAGTAGATCTAAAGGCTATAAAACTACTAACATTCAAGATTCAAAGATAAACAAGATGTAAAGAACATGAAAGTAAAGATCAACACAAGCATATAACGTGGTTCGGCCATGAAGACCTACGTCCACGGGAAAGAAGATGTTTTCTTTATTGATTAGGGTCTTACCCTTGAAAGAGCTACAAATATCACTTGGATTTCTCACTCTCTCTTTATCTAGATCTCTCTCAGGAATTCTCTGTAGAAATACCATCTAAAATTACATAAGTCATCCATTTCCCTCTACATGGACCGGTATTTATAAGCAATATTAGACTCGTGAAGGCCTGGTCCCGCTGAGCTGGTGGAGCCATCGTACATCTTCACATTACTTCGGACGAGCTCTAAACTATCCCTCGTGATGGCCTACTTGGTTCCCCTTCCGAGTCATCTCGCTCCGAACGTCATCGTGTTGTTCTTCCTTGGGGACCTCGTGCTGCATCACCTTTAGGTTATAGTATAGATCGCCCGAGTCTTCTGATACGATACAGATTCGTCCACGTCTCCTATGATCCTTCATTAAATGCAGTCCTTCTTTTTAGACTTGACCGTCTGAGTCGATTAGACCACTCCTCACACGCGTCCTTCATGTAACGTTTGTGGCAGGCGTCTCGATTCAGACGAAATCACTTTTTAGAGTATGATTCGGTGCTTCTATCTTATCACCTTATCATGAATCCATCCCTTGAGATGTTGACACGTGGCCATCGGGTATTTTACCCTCACACCACCAAACCCAACTATACAGCTAAACTGACGTACCTTTTCAGTGTGGATTGATTGAACTCCTGACTTCTTCCTTACTAGAATTGATGGGGAACCATTGAGCTATAAGCTTGGACTTTTTTTTTTTTTTAAGACGGGCAAATATTACCGATAAAAAGAAAAATGAGACAACTTGAGCCTAAAAATCAAGCCCAACCAAAAATAACAGTACTAATGACAATCTATGATAGAATCCCAGTGTGTAATCAAATCTTTGAAGGTACATGCATGAAACAAGTTTAGAAGAGACCCCCATAGGTAAAGTCTTTTTTTTAAAAAAATATATTCAATAATCACTTTATCTATGTCTATTCATCGTTTCTACCTTTTCTTCATCTGAGTTGCACAAATTACACGGTGTATCTGTAATGTCACATCCTCTATTGTTCATATTATCCATGGTTGGTATTGCATTTTGAATGGAAAACCAGACAAAGATTCGTGCTTTTGGTGGTACATGCTTTTTCCATGCATAGTCAAAGTTTGGATTTACTAGATATAATTGCCGCATTAGACATTGGTAACCTTCTTTGGCTGAATATGTAGAGTTTGTCATGAAGGAGATTGAATTTGCTTGCTCAGACAAAACTGGTGGAGATCCGAGAGAAGCTAACAAATTTGAGAATTGCTCAGTGATCTTTGGGGTTGGTGTTGTCTTCAATCTGATTTTCCATCTGTCATGATGAATTAGGTTAGCTAGCTGTGCACTTTTTGGAGCAGCATATTTGAATACTAGACTGTAAGATTTGCAGAGAGGAGTGTTACTAGTTTAAGAGTCTAGCAAGAATTTTATTGACTTCTCATTTCCAATAGTGAACTTTACTATGTATCAAAATTCCTTCCTTCTGAATACCCTTCCAAAGTCCTCTTCATTGAGGCAGTTTGTACTCCAGAGGATATAGACCAACTTCCTCATTTTTTGTCTTTCATTGTTCCACTTTTCTCTGAAGAGAGTCCCTTCCACTTGTGTATCTCCAACTCCTCTTAGGCAATAATGCTTTGTTTGTTGCTCTCAAATTTCTTAAGCCCATACTTCCCATCATTTTGGGTTTGTTTACTTTGTCCCAAGTTACACAACTAATCTTCTTTCTCTCAGAGCTTGCACCTAGGGGTGAACATTTGATCCATTATCCGCGGATCTAATCGGGACCAACCGTATTTTTACGGATGGATGCCCGGACCGTTTGCTAATGGATTGGACGCGGATGAGATTTTTGAAATCCCAAGGATTACGGATTGGGCCCGGTTGCAACCTTGAAAAATCCGTTGGACATCCATATCCGCTAGATTAATGACATTTATATAGTTTCTAGAAAATATATAGATAGTTTTGGAATTTTTAATGTGTTTGCTTGGAGTGTTGTCCATGGCACTTTTATATTTATATACATATATAAAATGTGTAGGTTCTATAAGAAGTCATCTATATTGGTTTTTTTTTTTCATTATAAATTTTAATAACACAAATCCATTGCTAATCCGTTAATCTGTGCATCTATTGGATGCAAATCCGTTGGATGTTGGATTGGATACGGATGCAAAATTTGAAATCCATAGTGAATTGGATTGGATGCGGATGAGGTAAAAACCAGTCTATACCGGTCCATGCTCACCCCTACTTGCACCCCACAAAATTTTTAAGCCCATGCCTTCCATCTTTTTGGGTTTGTTTACTTTGTCCCAAGTTACACAGCTAATCTTCTTTCTCTCTGAGCTTGTACCCAAAGACTCCATCATAATTCTTATCATTTTCTTATCCACAACCACTAGGGTCTGAGTACGAGACATAAAGGACACTGACAAACTTACCAATGCACTGTTTATTAACACCATTATATTTAACTTACACATATGAGATAAGTATCCTGGCTTGATTGGGGTATACCCAGATTAATTGGGGTATACCCAGATTTATATGGACATAGTGCCCTTACTAAAGGGAGGTCAAAAATGGGTGAAGTTACTTTAGTACCCCTGCACTAATTAACCCTATTACTTAATCAGATAACCCTAAAATAAGAAACCTAAAAAACCTGTTAATCTTCTCTTCTTCTTCTTCATCTACATCTTCCATCAAAATCATATAAACAAATCTCTGCAAATCATCCAATTTGATTTTCCTGAAAAATAGTTGATTCCAAACGATCAAGTAGCCGCACAGAGTCAACAGGACATATCAAAAGATCCAAATCAGAGAAAAAAGGTAAGGGAAAAGTTGGAACTAGTAAACCCGAAAATCCAATCCCTGAGAATGTTGAAAAGAACCCTCCAACGGTGAAAAGAAGACTGTATGTGATTTCTACACTCAAACCCATTATTGTTTTGTGTTTTTTTATTGTTATATTAGATTAGAAATCGAAAATGATGATTTTCAGGATTTTTGGTCGGCATGGTTTTTTTAAAAATAGGATGCCGACCTTAGGATGTAAGTATTAGTCGTCAGGGTCGTAACATGAAGATCATGCCGGCTTTTCATAACAGCCATGGCGACTGTGAAACATTAACCAGGGCCGGCATGATATTCAATAACCAACCCTGCCGACTTTTTTCTAGTCGGCATATTCTTAGACTTGTACCTTTCCGACTTTATGTCACAGAAACCTTAATTTCTTGAGTTAACAGTCGACATCTTTCTTGAATAGGACCCTACCGACTGTGTGTTAGTCGGCTTGGTATATGATTACAACCTTGCCGACTAAGTATTAGTCGACAATGTTTAGATTCTCGACCTTGTCGACTTGGTGACCAGAACCATGTTTCAATGTGTAGAATTTTCATATCTTTTATTTGTGTATTGTTTAGGTTCCCAGAGGAAAAAATAGAAGATATCCCTTGTCTTGTTAACAATGCAGAAGAGCTATTAGAATTTATTGACAAGATTTATCCTTCTTTAGAAGATCCTAGAGATGAAACTGAAGAGAATTGCCCTGTAAGAATCAAAATTGCATGAATAAAGTGAATTACATCTTCCAATGCTCTGTTTTCTACTGGGTATAACTAAAGGTCGGCAAGGTTACATTGCCGACTATTAGACAGCCGGCAATGTTAGAAATTATTTGTGTGCCGACTATTAGTCAGACGGCAGGGTAAGAAATATTTATATGCCGACTATATGATAGCCGACAGTGTAGGAAATATTTATATGCCGACTATAAGATAGCTGACCCAGGATAGTCGGCATCTTCTTCATTCATAGACCTTTCCGGCCCAAGATAGTCGGCGTTTTCTTCATCCGTAGACCTTGCCGGCCAAAGTTAGTCAGCACCATATTCAATCGTAGACCTTGCCGACTTTATAACATTTTCATAATCATTTTTTTTGATCGAACTCATAAGACAAAAGGTTTAATCTACTGAATTCATAATTTCATAAGTTTTAATCTAAACTCAATTAATTAAGCTAATCAATTTTTTTAGTGTTAATTAAACAAGGGTATATTAGCCATTTTGAAAATACAAGGTTAAGGGGTGGCTTCTTTTAGTTCAAAATGACCTAGCTTTTGTCTTATTAAGTATATCCCAATTAATCTGGGTATACCCCAATCAAGCCAGGATAAGTATCAACTTTTTTTTTTCTTTTTTTACTGGAATCATTTTTAAGTTCTGAATTTTTATTCCGTTGACTTAGTAGGTCCCGTACACAAAGTGATGATATCACATTTAAATACATAATTACACTATGAGCATTTACTTTTAAGCCTTTAAATTTCAGATCTAGTTATACACATCCCTATATATAATAATAAACCTAATAGTTTCAAAATATCTTGGCCAAATTAGGGTATACCCAGATTTAAATGGAATAGTGCCCTTACTATGGGGAGGCCAAATATGTGTGAGTTTATTTTAATACCCTTGAAGTAAGTAATTAACCCTATTACTTAATCAGATAGCCCTAAAATTAGAAACCTAAAAAACTATTAATCTTCTCTTAATCTTTTCTTCTTCTTCTTCATCTTCCATCAAACTCAGAAAATAAAATCTCTCCAAATCGTCCAATTTGATTTTCCTGAAAAACGGTTGATTCCAAACGATCAAGTAGCAATACAGATTCAACAGGACATATCAAAAGGTCCAAATCAGAGAAAAAAGGTAAGGAAAAAGTTGGAACTAGTGAAATCAGTAAACCCGAAAATCCAATCCCCGAAAATGTTGAAAAAAACCCTCCACCGGTGAAATAAAGACCGTAAGTGATTTCTACACTCAAACCAGTAACCACCGTATACGTATAACTCACTCGATAAGTCACGATTTTTTAATTACATGTAGTTAAGTCGCGATTTTCCTCCCATGATTTTCGGATTACCAATCCCATCATCTCAAAAATCCTCCCACGTCTAGACCATCCTGCAGTAATTTTCGTTCCATTTCCCCTTTCAAAAACCACCACACCTTTTTTTACCATAACCACCCATGTAAAATTTCGGCATAAATTTTTGACTTTTCAGTAAATACTGGGCAAGTGTTTCATTTTTCTATCTCGGGAAAGTACAAAAGATTTTTATTATTCTCTATTATTAAATTCCCCTTATCTTATTTCCCAAAATAACTACAAAAATTTCATTCAAAATTTCATTTCCCGCTCTGATTTCATTTTAAGAGCCAAAATCTTTTCACAAACCTCATAATTTTTTCATTTTTCACTTCTCTCTCTACAGTTTCTCAGTCTCTCTCTCTCCTTCCAGGAAAAAAACCCAAAAACTAGGGTTTCTGAGAAGAGAATTTCTGAGTGGAGATTCACAAGATGAGTCCGAGAAGGAGTAGTAGAACTCCAAAACCAGTGTTAAAACCAGAAATTAATCCAGAAATTGAAGAGAAAATTAAGAAGAGGAAAGCTTCAGTGAGCAATGGCAAGAACAAAGCTACTAAAAAGGTTAAGAATGAAGAACCAGAAATTGAAGAAGAAGAAGAAACACCTGCTAGATCTGTAGAGTTCAGATTCATAGGGGATCCTATTCCAAAGGAAGTAGCAGTGGCAAGATGGCCTGATCGATATGTTCCTGAGGTTTTTTGTTAAATCATCCTTCAATTTTTGTTTGATTTGATTTGATTATTGTTTAGGGATTTGATTAGTTTTAGGGGATTTGATTTGATTTTGTTGCTTTGTTGCAGTTGATTGAGCAAATTAAAGAAGAAAATACTAAAAGGGTATGCCCTAATTTTTACCCCTCTTTCTCAATTTTAGTTTCAATTGATTTTTTTTCTTCCCTAGGTTTTGAGATTGATTTTTTTTTTTTTTTTGTTGATTTTTGTTTTCAGATAAAAAGGGGTGCTAAAGAGTAAGTTACTGACTCAATTTTGTTTCCCCAATTTAAATTATGATTTATTTCTGTTCAATTTTGGTGATTTTTTTTGATTTTTTGTGTGGATTGAAGGGATGAATTAGAGGAAATAATGGAAGTAAAGAGCCATTATTCTAAAGCGTTTGTTGATGGAATTGAGTACAATCTTAATGATGATGCCCATGTCTTGGTAATTTTACTGTACTTGTCTTGAACCATGGAGATGATTATAACTAATTGCCTGGTATTTTCATTGCTATTGTATCAAATGATAACTTGTAGGGTTCTTGTATACTGAATTGTTGCATCTCTTATGTTTCAGAGTGATAAGCCGGCATCTCCCTTCATTTGTAAAATTATCGAGTTTTTTGAAACTGTCGATAATGAAGCCTACTTCAAGGCACAATGGTACTATAGAATCACCGATACGGTAAGATTCTTTTGTGTACTTTACTTTGATTTGCAATTAGAGTTAGTAGAGATGTTAACATCATAGTTTTGTTATTATTACTTAGATTTTAGTTACTTTTATAATAGTATAACTTGTCTGCATTTTAATTATATAGGTTTGTAGAGATGCTGTGAGGAAGTTAAAGAGTGATAAATGCAAGGAAGAGGAGCTAGATGTTGAGAGCCAATTCATGGAAGAGTTTGATCCTGAGAATCAGTTAATTGAGGAGTTTGATGTTGAAAACAAGTCAAAGGAACTACAAGATGCTGAGCTTAAGAAGAAAAATAAGAAAAATAAATCTAAAAACAAACCTAAAATTGACCACACTGTCCATTTGCACCCAAAGCGTATCTTTATCTCAGAAGTAAAGGACAACAATCCCCTGGAATTACTTCTTGGGAAGGTTACTATTACAAGAATTGCATCAAATGTATGGTTTTTGTTTCATTTTTGTTTTACTTCTGCAATTGCATTATCTCCTTGTTTTGTTTTTTTCTGTTAGTAAACGTATATTAAGGTGTTTCACTTTCATCAGGTGGATTTAAAGACAAAGGAGGAAAAAATTGCCAAGTGTGATTACTATTATGATATGAAATATGAACTGCCCTACAAATCTTTTGTTAGCATTCCACTTGGTAAGTGTTGTGTTGTTCTGTTTATTTTTGTGTTTCTAATAATAAATCATTGTGTTTACTTACGCCCTTGTTGGATTTCTTTATGATTGTTTTAACAAATTTACTTGGCAGAAGATACAAATGAAAGTGCAACTTCTAGTGGGGAATCAGGGTTATCAACTGTCGGAGGAGTTTGTGAAAGTGCAACATCTAGTGGAGCATCAGATTTATCTTTACTTGATCTCTATTGTGGCTGTGGAGCAATGTCCACCGGGCTTACTCTCGGTGCTGAAGTTGGCGGTGTAAATCTTGTAACTGTAAGTTCTTTTTTTATGCATTTGTTCTTATATTTTGTGTTAATACGTTTCGAAATATATATGTGATGCTGATTTGTCACTTTGTTTAAATAGCGGTGGGCTGTCGATGTGAATGTGTTTGCCTGTCAAACACTGGAATTAAACCATCCCGAGACGAAGGTTAGGAATGAATGTGCCGAAGATTTCCTTTCTCTTTTGAAAGAATGGCAGAGACTTGTCAATCAATATGTACCAAGTGATGGGAGCAACAGTATTGTCCAAGGCAGTGAAGATCTTGAAGAGGTTGAAGAGGCTGAAGAGGTTTCACCTGGAGAATTTGTGGTTGAAAGTTTTGTCGGAATCAGCTTTGGTGATCCCAAAGTCAATGCAGCAAACTTACAGGCAAAAGATGATGACAAAATTAAAGCAACTGAAATATTTTTCAAGGTATGGGATTTTACCTATTTTATGATTCTCACTAAACTGGTTTCTGCTCCACCTTTATTGATACACGGTATACTTTTTCTTATGGTATGTTTACTTAGGTTCGTTGGAGTGGTTACGATTCCACAGAGGACACTTGGGAGCCGTACAAAGGATTAAGGTAATATATATGTATCAATTATACTTATGCTTTGCTGCTGCCATGAGTTGAAACTTTGTGAAACATAAGTGTGTCTAATTCTGAATGTATTTCTTTTTTTACATCTCCACAAAGGCTGCATTTGGTTTATCGAAATGCTGTTAAGTTTCCTGCTGGCTGGCGCTGGTTTATTTGCAAATTTTATGCCATTTTGTCAACAGAAAAATTGTGCTATACAGAGCTAGGGTCTTTGACTAATAAACTTCTGAATTCTTATCACTTTGGTTCATGTGTGTGTGTATTCCACTTGTGTGGCACTTTGGCTTTTAAAATATCCGATGGCTCGAGGTTATAACAGTTGTAATATCTTTCCAAGGGGAATCTGGATACGACAGCGTGTCTGAATTCATGCCCTCAAGGTTTATAACCGTTGTTTGGTTCCTAGGTAGAGTGATCAGGCATTGTCTAAAGTCCTTGAGCACTTTGAGAAGTTACTTCAAAACTGTCCTAATTCATAATTGCTGTTCCAGGAGAATCTGTATGCGAACCCCATGTTTGAGTGCATGCCTTATATTTATAACAATTAGTTTGTCATTGTTAGGTTCTCCGGTAGAGTGACCAAACATTTTTTACAGTCCATAAGCATTTCGAGAAGTACAGCAAGGCCGAATTCATGTCTATTTTAGTGTTTTTACTTTATCATAGAGTAATTTTGTGAAATATAAATATGTGAACATATATCTTCTAGGACAGATCAACACCAAAAATGATTGCATGTTTCATAAGAAGGCTTACTTTTTTATTAGCCACTGTTGTGCAGGTCTTTGTGAAAAATACTATACAAGTGCATGTTATTTGCTGCATTCTGAACCACATATTCTTTGTAGTTTTCTGTTGGAAAAATAACTCACTGTATAACATATCTTATCACTGTAAACACACAATGTCCATATCGTATGACTGAAATGTACATTCATGTTATTTAGACTGTAAACTAGTATATGCTATAGATTGACAAATGTGGTTAACAATTGGCCTCATAATAGGTCTAGTAATCTGAAGTCTCAAGTATTTATTAGGTAGAATCTATTTTCTGGACATTGATGTTTTTCACAAGCTGAATATATGTATTGAATTTTTTGACTAGTAATTGTGAAGATAAAGTCCGCGAGTTTGTGAGGATGGGCCACCGTTCTAAGTTGCTGCCTCTTCCGGTAAATTGTTCTTGCTCTGTGTATTTTGTGTGAACATGGTTTAAGAGTAGTCTGAGAAGTCCGTAATAGTATATTTTGCCAACATCAAGTTGTGTATGAACTTTTATTTTATTCTTATTATGCTGCCTTGTAATATATGGCGCAGGGTGATGTGGATATTATATGTGGAGGGCCACCATGTCAAGGTATCAGCGGTTTTAACCGCTTTAGGAACGATGAAGAACCACTTGATGACGAGAAGAATTACCAAATGTTGGTATACATGGATATCGTCAAGTTCCTGAATCCACAATACATCCTTATGGAAAATGTTGTTGATTTAGTCAAATTCGCCGATGGGTATTTGGCTAGATATGCCGTTAAACGTCTGTTATCAATGGATTACCAAGTGCGACTAGGAATCATGGCTGCTGGCTCCTTCGGCCTTCCTCAATTTAGACAACGTGTGTTCGTGTGGGGAGCTCAAATCGGAAAGGTAACTTTATTATAATTATGTACTTTCTTTATATTGTTTTTTCCGATTGTTCATATCTTGATATTTTTTTTTGTTTTTTTGCAGAAAATTCCCTCCTACCCATACCCAACACATGAAGTTGTTGTAAGGGGTAATACCACGGTTGAGTTTGAGGTATGAATTGTACTTGCAAGATCTTTTTACTGGATATGCAATTGTTGCTTACAAATGTTTTCATTTTTCTGCAGCAATGCCTTGTTGCATACGATGAGGACAACAAACCTAAATTGAAGGACCTTTTATTGCTTGAGGACGCAATCAGGGACCTCCCTGAGGTTTGTATACTTCTGTTATCTAGTAATCTTTTCTTTATTATGTTCTGATTATAATTAGATTAACAATTTTATATCCTGGTATGTATTTTTTCTTAGATACAAAATGATGAAGAGCGGGAAGAAAGACCGTATGGACCAGATCCTAAAACTCAATTTCAGGAACATATAAGGTTGAGTAGAGAAGGTCAGTAAATAGATCTTTTATGCTTGGAATTGTATAGTTTTGTTTTGATGAACCTCAATTTGAACAACTGGTATTTCAATTCCAATGTGTCATCTGCATATATCATACTTTCATGGTCTCATGTTTTATACAAACTATATAGGGTCTGAATGTTCATTCATTGGATGGATGTTATAGTTTGATAAATGTTTGCCAAGTAAAACTGTTAACGTAAGTCATGTTATAGCGTAGACTCTCAGTGGCCTAGGGTGCAATCTGTTGTTTATAACGTACAAGTGCAGGAAATTGATTATAGTAGCATACTGTTCTTTTATTACCGTGTCAGGTTTTCAACATGTACCAGATTTTCTGAATGGTACTTCTGATGCCTTGTGTCAGAGTGGTACTTCTGATGCAATCACATATTCTACATGTATCTGATAGTATGTTACATATTCTACTATTTAATCCCAGACAATGTACAGATATTTTCAGGGTGGTACTTCTGGTGCCTTGTGTCACAATTGTACTAGTAATTTGAGCTGCTTTTAAGATACTACTAATGGGCAATGGGTGCAAGGAGATATCATATAAGGTCCTGGCCATAGTTTGATTTTAGAATCCAGCATAATACAGCTCTTTAGGGCCTAGTTGTTCTGGGGTATGTAGTGCTGATGATGATTTGCTTTTCTGTTCATGCTATATTTGTTATACTGTGGATTCGTATGTATTACTGATTCTGTTTTCTACCACATCACTTTTTATATAACTGATTACTTTTTCACTGTATTATGTAACAGGTACTGGTCGTCATGCAGTTCTTTTTGATCACATTCCACTTCTATTAAACGCTGATGATTATCAGAGAGTGTGTAGAGTTCCAAGAGCAAAGGTTGTTACCTTTCTTCTATTATATGTGATAATTATGCTTAATTCTTTTCTTAAGTCAAACACTAACCATTTGTTAATGACAGGGTGCAAATTTCAGTGACATTGGTGGAGTTCGGAAAGATGCAAAAGGGAAATGGGAGTTAGACCCATCCATCCCAAGGGAAATGCTTCCTAATGGAAAGCCATTGGTATAATTTATTATTGCTTTGTTTTATGTTATTTGGATTTTAAAATCACTTACTTATCTTACTTATTTTGGTGTTGTAGATACCGGACTATGCTTTGTCATTCACCGGTGGCAGTTCAAGCAAGTAAGTGCATTTTTTAAACACAGATCATTAAGTTTTTTTTTTCCTATTTTGTTTGCTTATATTTGTATCTAACAATTCTGATAAATCGCAGGCCTTTTGGTCGCCTGTGGTGGGACGAAACCGTCCCCACAGTAGTGACACGTGCGGAGCCTCATAATCAGGCGATTATGCATCCGGTTCAAGACCGTGTTTTGTCCGTAAGAGAGAATGCGAGACTCCAGGGATTTCCTGATTACCTTAAACTCTGCGGACCTGTTAAAGAGAAGTAAGTAAATATTATTATCTGATCCTTCATATTTATTTGAGTGCATGTTGACCAGGTTATGTGCCTATTCAGCAAATCTATTCAATTACAATGCCCACCATATTTTTTTAACTGTATTGTGATGTCAATATCAGTACTACATCAAGTTTTAAAACCTTTTTCCTGTTCTTTATCTCACTATTGACTCCACTCTATTTGTATGTTTCTCTTTTATGTTTTATCTCTTTTATGAACAAATATTGATTGTCTGGTAATGCAGTTGTGAATGTGTCCACTCTGTGTATGAATTCTTTTACTGTTATTTTTAGATATATTCAAGTTGGGAACGCAGTTGCTGTCCCGGTCGCCAAAGCCTTGGGATTTGCTTTTGCTCTTGCTATTCGAGGAGTTTCTTTCACTGAACCGCTTTTCAAACTTCCTGATAATTTTGGGTCAATTATTGGACCTGTAGAAGCATTGGAAGCTGTAGACAGGTAATCTCTCTTATAATGTCTTTTAGTTCATTTTCTACTCTGAATTTCCTTGAATATTCTTCTTATTCCAATTTGAAATGTATTTCTCAGGGCAGTTGAAGAGCATTGAGCAAAAGAGCACAGCTGTAGTTTAGTGGTGCATCTGAAGATTGCAGTTCACTCTCAACTTACAAGGAAATAAATTTAGAAGCTAATTTTGTTCACATTAAGACACAACTCTGACATTCTAGTTTTGCTAATGTGACAGATGAAAAAACTTTTTCATCTTGCTCAATTGATTACATTCATATCATTATGTATCTCATTTGGTTTTAATGATGGAATTTCGACTTATTTCTCTCTTATGCTGCAATTTGGTTTTGTTATGTTGCAAACCCACTTATTTGGTATGGAGTAAAAGATAACAGTGACTCTAAAGCTTGGTTTAAGTACTCTTCAGTCTGCACTGCAAGTTACAAATTAGCTGTACCAATGACATAACCATGTTTTTACTTTTCCTTGGCTATCCTTTTGCTTTTATCTTCAAATATTTTTCTCGACTAGTGCTTGAAAAGCTGCTTGAATCTCTGAGTCATGCGCCTATGATCTTTCTTATCCTTCTCAATATGCAGCTTCTTTTGTTATGCTGCAATTTGGTTCTTATGCTGCAATTTCACTTAATTTGGTTTTGTTAATGCTGCAATTCGGTTTGTTATGCTGCAATTTCACTTAATTTTAGTTTTGTTAATGCTGCAATTCGGTTTCAGTACTCTGCAGTCTTCACTGCAAGTTATGAATGAGCTCAACCATGACTTTACCAAGTTTTTACGTTTCCTTGGCTATTCTTTTGCTTTTATCTTCAAATTTTTGCTTGAAAAGGCTGCTTCAAGTATCTTTCTTATTGTTCTCAATATGCAGTTTTCTTTTTTTCTTGACTAATGCTTGAAAAGGCTGCTTCAAGTATCTTTCTTATCGTTCTCAATATGCAGTTTTCTTTTCTTATGCTGCAATTCTGGTTTTGTTAATGCTGCAATTTGGTTTCTTATGCTGCAATTCCACTTCTTTCGATTTTGTTAATGCTGCAATTTGGTTTCAGTACTCTGCCTTCTTCACTGCAAGTTACAAAGTAGCTCTATTGAACCATAAGATTTAACCAAGTTTTTACATTTCCTTGCTATTATTTTCCTTTTATCTTCAAAGTTTTTCTTGACTAGGGCCTGAAAAGGCTGCTTGAACCCTGAGTCATGCACTTGTAAGTTTGCTTCAAGTGTTTGAAATCAACCATTGATCAGCTATATTGACCACGCTGTTTGATACTACATATGTTT
This sequence comes from Papaver atlanticum, assembly GCA_023531105.1. Classification (NCBI taxonomy): domain Eukaryota; kingdom Viridiplantae; phylum Streptophyta; class Magnoliopsida; order Ranunculales; family Papaveraceae; genus Papaver; species Papaver atlanticum. Next base: position 1,333,702 of record JAJJMB010013564.1, on the reverse strand, counting down.
CAAGAAAAGTGATATTTTTCACTTTGTTTTTGCCAATGAGCAGTCCAAACTCCAAAATCCAAATTGAAATATTGAAAGTATCATTTTTCCTGAAACAAGGAGATTCTGGGCTAATCCTTAAAGACTAAAGTACACTAGTTTTTGTTTTAGGCACCACTAAATTTTATTTAGGCACCCAACTACGACCCCTTTAAAGTATCCCGAATTAGGGCTTTTTCTTTTCTTCTTTTTGTTTCAAATTCAGAGCTTAAGATAGGAGAGGCAAATTCTGTAAGTCTCCTCCTTCTTCATCTAATCCATAAATACAGAAAATTCTGAATTAGGGTTTATATTTAATTTGCTTGAATTTTTCTGGGTTTTGATTTTCTGTTCATGTGATTGTTTTGTTTGCAGAATTTCTGTGAAGGTGAAGGAAGTAGAGAGATTGTGATAATGAGACCAGTTTTTTGTGGGAGTTTTGATTATGAAACACGGCAATCTGATCTTGAACGCTTGTTTTCTAAGTATGGGACTGTTGATAGAGTTGACATGAAATCTGGTAACCAAAAAATCTCTCTTTGAATCATCTTCTTTTGTTTAATAGCTCTTAATCTTCTGTGGGTTTACTTTTTTGCACTCATTGTTTATGAATCTGACATGAAGATTGGATTTTGATGGGATTGATTGAGTTTTTTCTGTTAAATTAGGGTTTTGCCCCATTTTCCTGGGAGTGTCACCCTTTTGTTAATTGTATAATCCTGTACTATTTCAATTGAACATTGTAAAGTTTTTATCGCCCGTCGGATGATTAGATGGTAAGTTGTTAGGTTTGGTTTCATCCGTTACATCGTCCTGTTTTCGCCCTTAGATCATATCAAAGGGTTTACTAATTTAAGAATTGAGGCTTCTGGATAGGCGCTGTGTCACTTGCCGGCTAACCTTGCTAGCAAGTAGCGTGTTGCATAGGATGGTCGATGTGCAATATGCATTGTCCTGTATTTTTATTGTTTGGATGTAAAGAGCCACTGCATCATAAGTTGTGAATTCACATATATGCAGACGTATTTGCACATCGTTTTTTGGGAAAAGTAGAGAAGATTAGGAGTGTTAACAACAGGGATAGTTCTTCGGAAAGAAAAGAAGCTCTATATTTAAATGTTTGTTTTGACGCAGGAACTTCGGAAAGTGTATCAGTGCATTTACTTCTATGCAAGAAACACTTTCCTAACAATGCTATCCTTCATGCCTGCTAGCCTGCTCATCAGAACATATGCATTTCCTTCTTTTCAACCTTTATACTGCCTGCTCAGCCATGCCATGCTTTCTCCTTCTCCTTCTCCTTCTACTACTCATAGGTGGATCAGTGTTTCACAGTCATGCTAATGACTGAAATTGGCGAAGCATGCACATCAGTGACTTCTCAGTTCTGATTGTTTGGATTTAGCTTTTAGACTATTATCATCAATTAACACACCATGCAGCGCTACAAATTTGTTGACATCCTTTTGCATCCACCTTCTCCCTACTTGCAGGTGTTGTATTTTTTCTATTTTTACCTGGGAAAAGAAGCCTTGATACGGCGGCCTTCACTCTGAAACACAACCTGTTAGAAATTGTACCCCATTTTCTGTTTTTACCCACGAAAAGAAACATGATATGATTCTCACTCTGAATTAGAAATAGAACCAAAGACTTCTATTTTTTTTTTTTTACTACTCCTAGCTTAATTTTGCTATGCCACTGCAGGGTTTGCTTTTGTTTATTTTGAGGACGAGCGTGATGCTGAAGATGCCATCCGGAGCCTTGATAATACCCCATTTGGTTACACTAAGCGCAGGCTTTCGGTGGAATGGTCAAGGGTAATCATCTTCTTTCACTTGTATTCGTAGTTCATGTAACTGGCTTCATGCAGTCGTACTCGTAGAGTGACCTGTGTGCTTAGCCTTGTTCCTTACTTATAAAATGGGTTATATGTAGTTATCTGGTTCATGAGAATTTTGTTTTCTTTCTTCTTTTTCATGTTTCTCTACCAGCAGGGAGAACGCGGTAATCGTCGTGATGGATCTAGATCAGTGGCAAACCAGAGGCCTACTAAAACGCTGTTCGTGATAAACTTTGACCCAATAGATACCAGGATTCGAGACATTGAAAAGCATTTTGAGCCTTATGGTAAGGTATTGCATGTCAGAATCCGAAGGAACTTCGCATTTGTTCAGTATGAGACACAGGAAGAAGCAACTAAAGCACTTGAGTGCACACACATGAGGTTAGTTTTTTCCCTTATATCTTGCTGTTGGATAGTCTTCAAAATTTTCCATTTATAACTTGTTTGTCTGTGTGATTTGCAGCAAGATTTGTGGTAGGGTTGTCTCAGTTGAATATGCCCTTAGGGATGACAGCGAGCGTGGTGGTGATAGGCGCGATAGTCCCAGGAGAGGAAGGGAAGATAGCCGTTCTAGAAGCAGAAGTCCGGTGCGTCGAAGAAGTAGACCAAGTCCTGATTATGGACGGGCACACAGTCCAGTCTATGATAGATATAAGGGACCTTCGAGCAACTGGGATCGAAGCCCTGACTATGGGCGATATCCAAGGTAAGATAGATGAGGGGTTCGGTTAATTCCTACCATCTTTTGTTATTATTCTGGTCTCCAGTTTTAATTAATGCTCTTGGTTGCTTGTCAGCCGCTCACCTGTTCGCCGCTCAGTCAATGGCCGCTCACCAGTTCGGCGCTCGTCTGCTAGTCGCTCACCAGTTCGCCGTACTCGTTCACCTGCCGGCCGCTCACCTGTTGGCCGTACTCGTTCACCTGCTGGCCGCTCACCTGTTCGCCGTACTCGTTCCCCTGCTGGCCGCTCACCTGTTCACCCTACTCGTTCCCCTGTTGGACGCTCACCTGTTCGCCGTTCTCCAAATGACCATTCACCTGCTGGTGGTTCTCCAAATGGCCGTTCACCAGTTCGTCGTTCTCCTGATGACCGCTCACCTGTTTGAAGATCAAGTAGCTGAAGATATCAGCATTGGAGGATACACTTTTTTAGCAGTTGTTGCATCAGTAGTGGTGGTAGTTTCGAGTTTCGACTTTATTTTGTTAATGTCACCGTTGAGTGTCAGTTTAGAAGGAACTGGATGAAAAAGTAGGTAGTTCTGGAGTCTGAACTTGGTGCTTCCATTTTGAAGTAAATTATTGAAAAATGGTGCCTTCTTTATTGAGGATGTTTAATGAATGCAACATCCTGTTGAGTGTAACAGAATGAATTGATTCTGCAAGGCATTATTAGTGAATATTGCAGAGTAGTAAATCTTTATGTGCAGTTTCTTCTTCTTTAGCCAGACTGTGAGGCTGGCTACCTTTTGCCGTGATTGGGTTATGATCAGGTCCCTGAGAGTTGTCTGGTACCAAATTGACTATGGCCATGTAATCGGAGAGTTCTGGGTTCGATCCCCAGTTAAGTCGTGTATTTTTTTTTTTTCATCATCAAATCTAGTATGGGTTTCTTGGCCCAGAGGATTACTAACACTTAATGTCATGTTGAAGGGACGGGCACTCCGTCCATTGATATATCAGAGTTGTAAATCTTTATGTGCAGTTTCTTCTTGTCTACTGTCAGGCCGCTCTTAGCTGTGTGCCGAGGTCCCAATTTGTCTATGGCTCAGTGGCATCCAACGTAATCTACGAAACCAGATATTCTTGGTTGGTTCGATCCCCAGAGAAGCCGTTTTAATTTTTTTCCCTTCTTTTGTCAGATAAATCAAGGATATCCCTAGAAGGCAAAACATATATATATATCTTGTTTCCCAAGAAAAGAAGAAGAGGAGTCGTCTGAATTTCTAAGTCCCATTTTACGAACCCTAGTGGTACTCTATCTTCTCCATTATTTCTAGATTAGATAATAGAGGATAGTAAGATGGAGCCTCGGCTATATGGTTGCTTTCATTGCAGAAACATTGTTTCATGTCATGAAGATATCATGGCTAAGAATTTTGTGGTATGATCATCAATCTCCCTAGCTAGCTCTTTCTCTTTTAGTATCATCTTTTGGTATGAATCATGTTGTTCACAGTTTAGATCTAAGTATCTTGGTGTATATGCAGGGGGTTGGAGGACGAGCTTTTTTATTTTCTCATGCCATGAACGTACTTGTTGGTACCAAAAGAGAAGCGAACTTGATTACCGGACCACATGTTGTTGCTGATATATCTTGTTCCGACTGCAAAAAGGTTTTAGGATGGAAATATGAATTAGCAGTGCCTGAATCAGAGAAGTACAAGGAAGGAAAGTTTGTATTTGTCAACAAAAACATCGTCAAAGCCAATTGGTAGTATTAGAGGTGCAGAGAAATATCATATATTATTGCTAATGCTATTGATCATTCCCTGCTCAAGGCATGGCCATTTGATAGTTTCATTGCTTTTTATTCCGTTCGGAAAGGATGAATTTCTAACTAGTGATCTTGCTGTGATTAGGTTATAAATAGTTCACTTTTGTTTTCAATTAGCGTGTGTTGGAAAGATTTTGTCAAGTCATTTTGTGAACAGTCCTAATTGATGCTAGTTTTCCAACTTTGCTCTATATTCAGCTCTAATGTTTTGCATTAACAGATAGTGAGGTTTGCATTGTGTATTGCCATGTCCAAAGAGAGCATAGAGCTGTTTCTCAGTACGGTTCGGGCAGGTAAGTAAAATGTTTGAGAGTCGGATGAAGAGCAAGAAACACATGTAGGTCTGTTGCCCTCTCCAAAACTTAATTGCCGTGTTTTGTGAGATCGAGTTGGTCGAGTAAGAAGTAAAGAAACTGTATGGCGTGTCCATGAGATAGCAGCCAATACTGTCTTCATGAACATTAAACTTACTTGGTGTTTTCGGTCAAGATGGAGTCGTATATGCAGGATTCTTCAATCTATAGTCCATGCACTTCAGACACGTTTACTTAGAAATCAATTTCTCAGTCGACATCTTTGCGAATAAAGGTGTTCACTTAAGAAAATGCCAGATTATTTCTTTTAATCAAAGACCTGATAATATGCATAAAATAGAGATCCTGATATATCATGAGTCAGATTTAGATAATTCAGATTCAAGAGAGTCAGCTGTGACAGAAAAAAAAAAAACAATCTGAAAGTCACGTCCTCCGGTAAATAAACTGTTGAGAGTCCGATGAAGAAGAGCTAAACTTTAACTTGTTTAGCAATCAGGTCTATTTTTGGCAATACCGGGGGTATATATGTGTGTGTTTGTTTCTAATAAATAGAGGCTCAAGTCTTTGGAATCCAGTAGGTTTAGTTTTACAATATTTATTTGTTTTGATCATAGATATTGTTGAGTAATGTAACGTTAGTGAACTAGTGTAATAGGAGTGTTAACTTTACATTTAGTTATGTGTTGTTCAAATGAGTGGATGTTAGACATCCACACATTTTCCTTGTAAGGTCTTTTATAGACCAAGTAGAAGAGGGAGTGTATTATCTCTTCAACTTAATGAAATTAGAGAGAGTGAGAAGAACCAAATAGGTTCCCACTTCTCCATTAACAAAATCATCCACAAACATCTCTTTTTTAATCACCCAAACAACCAACAATTGGTATCAGAGCTTAGATCTATTAGATTTGATCTTGGTGAGTGAAAAAAAATCAATTTCTACCCATAAAATCAACAATTAAAGTTTTCAAAATCTAGATCTAGAAAAGAAAAAACCCAATTTCTTCAATCAATCTTCAACCAAATCAATGGCAAGTAGTAGTAACTCAAGTCTATACACTCAACAACCTTCAATACCACTTTTTCATGGAGAAAATTATGATTTTTGGGCTATCAAAATGAAGACCTTGTTCATGTCACAAGATGTGTGGGAGATTGTACAAAATGGGTATGATGAAATTGAAGATACATAACCTCTAGAACAACCCCAAAAGGATTTACTTAAGGAGAGTAGAAAGAAGAATGCAAAAGCATCCATGTACATTCAACAAGGAGTTGGAGACACTATTCTACCAAGAGTAATCCATTTTCCTTTAGCTAAAGAAGCTTGGGATATCCTTCAACAAGAGTATGGAGGTAATAAGAAGGTAAGAGAGTTGAAATTACATTCATATAGAAGATACTTTGAGAATCTAAAAATGAATGAGAATGAATGTTTGAATGAGTTTTCTTCAAGAGTTGTTGAAATTGTTAATAATATGTTGATGTGTGGTGAGAAGATGGAAGAAAGAAGAATTTGTGAGAAGATTTTGATTTGTTTGCCGGAGAAATTTGAACCCATTGTGGCGGTTTTGGAAGAGACTAAAGATTTCTCTACATTAAAGTCACAAGAATTATGGGCTTCCTTGAAGGTGTATGAGCAAAGGTTGTCAAGACACTCCGAGAAATCGATTGAGAGTGCTTTTCAATCGAAAATGAACTTGAACTCAATGAAGAAAAATGAGTACAAGGGTGATGCTTCATCTAACTTCAAAGGAAAGGGGAAATGGAATAAAGGAGGAGAAAGCTCCAACAACTACCAAAATGCAATTTTTGCAAGAAGAATGGTCATTTGGAGAAGAATTGTTGGAACAAAGGGAAACCTCAATGTCATCATTGCAAGAAGTATGGACATTTGGAGGAGGATTATAGATACAAAGGAGATGAACATGCCGGTAGAGCGGAAGAGAAAGAAGAAAAAGGAAAACAAAACTTGTTTTATGCTTGTCAAAGTGCCGTAGAAACTTCCAAGAGTGAAGTGTGGTTTGTGGATAGTGGTTGTACTACTCATATGTCCGGTGTGAAGAGCTTGTTTGTTGATATGGATACATCCATAAATTCTCTAGTGAAGATGGGGGATGGAAACATGGTTCAAGCTAACGGAAGAGGTACAATTTGCGTGCAAACTATCAATGGAGCAAAATATATTAGAGATGTGTTATATGTTCCGCATTTGGCACAAAATTTGCTTAGTGTTGGGAAACTTGTGGAGCTTGGGTACGCGGTTCATTTTGAAGATGGATATTGCACCATTTATGACAAGAAACACAAGAACAAGAGACAAGTAATGAAGAGTATCAAGATGGAGAAGAATAGAAGCTTTCCAATTGTATTTGAAAAGGAGAAGAATGTTGCATTGAGGATGGAAACCATTGATGAAACATGGTTATGGCATATAAGACTCGGTCATTTGAATTTCAATAGTCTCAAGGTTCTTTCCAACAAGAACATGGTGCAAGGACTTCCACAACATATCAACCACAAGTATGGAGTATGTGAAGGTTGTGCACTTGGGAAACAACATCGCCAACCATTCCCAAAAGGTGTAGCATGGAGAGCAAAAGAACTTCTTTGTTTAGTACATACTGATGTGTGTGGACCAATGAAGACACCAACTCATGGAGGTAATAGATACTTTATCTTATTCATTGATGATTTTAGTCGCATGACTTGGGTGTACTTCATGAGGAAAAAATCCAAAGTTTTTAGCATCTTCAAGAAGTTCAAGAGCCTTGTTAGAAAGCAAAGTGGTCACTACATCAAAGTTTTGAGAAGTGATAGAGGAAAAGAATACAACAACAAAGAGTTTGATAAATTTTGTGAAGACGAAGGCTTAGAAAAGCAACTAACCGTGGGTTATACTCCTCAACAAAATGGTGTTTCCGAGAGAAAGAACCAAACCGTTATGGAGATGGCGAAGTCCATGCTTCATGAGAAGGGTATGCCTAAAGTGTTTTGGGCCGAAGCCGTCAACACCGCCGTCTACTTGATGAATAGGTGTCCAACAAAAGCCGTATGGGATAAAACTCCAATTGAAGCATGGGGTGGAAGAAAACCATCGGTAAGGCATCTTAAAGTTTTTGGTAGTGTGTGTTATTCTCAAATTCCAAAGGTGAAGAGAACAAAGCTTGATGAATCAAGTGAGAAGTGTATATTCATTTGCTATAGCCTCCAATCAAAAGGTTATAGGTTGTTTAGCTTGAAGAACAACACAATGATCACAAGCCGTGATGTCTTGTTTGATGAAGGAGCTTCATGGAATTGGGAAGAAGGTAAAATTGAGAAGAGAACCATTATTGTTGATGAAGAGCAAGAAAATTCAGCAACAAATGAAGTTGAAGAAGGTGAACAAAATGAGGAAGAACTACCTCAAACACCTCCAAATACAAGACAAGGAGCATCTCCAAGTACTAGTGCATCAACATCACCACCATCGGCACCAAAGAAGATGCATAGGTTGAGTGAAGTGTATGAAATATGCAACTATTGTATGGTCGAACCGGAAAATTTTGAAGAAGCATCAAAAGAACCGGTTTAGTCATTGACGAGAACAATACATGGGAGAAAGTAGCAAGGCCAAGTGACAAAGAAGTTATTGGTGTGAAGTGGATCTACAAGTTCAAGTACAATGCAGATGGATTGGTTCAAAGGCACAAAGAAAGGTTGGTGGCAAAGGGATATTCACAACAACCCGGCATCGACTACAATGAGACTTTTGCACCGGGTTCTCGTATTGACACCATTAGACCCGTGATTGCTATGGCTTCCCAAAAAGGTTGGTTACTTTATCAACTTGATGTCAAATCGGCATTTTTGAATGGAGAACTCCATGAAGAGGTCTATGTAGAAAAACCACAAGGTTTCTTGATTGAAGGAGAAGAAGACAAAGTATACAAGTTGAAGAAAGCTTTGTATGGACTCAAGCAAGCACCAAGAGATTGGTATAGTGAGATAGATGGATACTTCAAAAGGAAAAACTTCAAAAAAAGCAAGAGTGAGCCTACACTATATGTGAAGACAAAAGGTACGTCTATTCTCATCGTTTCCTTGTATGTTGATGACCTTATCTTTACGGGAAATGATGTTCATATGATTGAAAAATTCAAGAGAGAAATGATGAAGAAATATGAGATGAGTGACATGGGTTTTCTCAAGTACTTCCTTGGTATTGAAGTTCACCAAAGTGAAGATGGAGTGTTCATTTCTCAAAGCAAGTATGCCGAAAAGGTGTTGAAGAAATTTGGTATGCTTGGTTGTAACCCCACATCAACACCACTTGTAGTGAATGAGAAACTCAAGAAAGATGATGGAGGAAGAAAGGTTGATGAGACTTACTATAGAGGTCTTATTGGAAACTTGTTGTATCTTACACATACAAGACCCGACATCATGTTTGCTTCAAGTATGCTTTCTAGGTTCATGAGTTCACCTAGTCATTTACATCTTGGCGCGGCAAAGAGGTTGTTGAGGTACATACAAGGAACAATGAATTTTGGAATCATGTATTCAAGAAATTTGGATGTCAAATTAGTTGGATATTGTGATAGAGACTTGGGAGGATGTATTGATGACATGAAGAGTACATCAGGGTATGCTTTTTCTCTTGGTTCGGGTATATTTACATGGGCATCGAAGAAGCAAGAAACCATAGCTCAATCCACGGCGGAAGCGGAGTACATTTCGGCATCAATAGCTACATCTCATGTTGTATGGCTAAGAAGAATCATGGAAGACATTCAAGGAAAGCAAGAAGAAAGCACCGTAATCTTTTGTGACAATAAATCGGAAATTTCTATGTCCAAAAATTCGGTTGAGCATTGTAGAGAAAGGCACATGAAACTCAAGTATCACTTCATTCGAGAAGCGGTTGAAGATGGTGAGATAAAACTCAAGTATTGCAAGATGGAAGACCAATTGGCGGACATATTCACCAAGGCACTTGCCAAAGGAAAATTTCAACATTTCCGTGAACTACTAGGAGTAGAAGAATATCACATTAAGGAGGAGATTGTTGAGTAATGTAATGTTAGTGAACTAGTGTAATAGGAGTGTTAACTTTACATTTAGTTGTGTGTTGTTCAAATGAGTGGATGTTAGACATCCACACATTTTCCTTGTAAGGTCTTTTATAGACCAAGTAGAAGAGGGAGTGTATTATCTCTTCAACTTAATGAAATTAGAGAGAGTGAGAAGAACCAAATAGGTTCCCACTTCTCCATTAACAAAATCATCCACAAACATCTCTTTTTTAATCACCCAAACAACCAACAGACATGGATCATAAACTAAAAGTAAACCCTCCTTCTTTCAAATCTCATGGATCCTCAGGAAGTAGATTTATGATGAAAAGCGAGGAACCGAAAAAGAGCATCAAAACTACCAATTCATGCATGAAACTCGTCAAAGAACTGTGGTTGAGCGAAATGGCTATCTTGTATTCTCTCCATTCTCGATGGACACTGCTCTTGGGTTGCTAGCTTCTGGAGCAACTGGTGAAACCTTAAAACAGATATTAGGGTTTCTGAATTCTGAAAGTCTCAGAAATCTAAATTCTATGCATTCTGGAGTCATCGACATGTTGCGCGAAACACAAACCGGACCTAAAGCTCCTAAACTTTCTTTCGTTGGTGGTGTTTGGGTCAGCTCCTCACTTAAACCTTCATTCCAACAAGTTGCTCATGCAGTTTACAAAGCCGAAGCCGAGACTGTGGATTTTGTAAATAAGGTATATGCAAAATTCCTTGTGCTTTTCTTGTTTTGTGTTCTGTTTTCATTGTTTGGCTGTTCTAATGATTTATCATATTTACGTAGAGCAAACAAGTGCGGAACAAGGTGAACAAATGGGCTGCAAAGGAAACCAATGGATTAATACTAAATCTCCTGCCTACTAATGTCGTCAATGAAAAAAAACAAATTTATATTGGTGAATGCACTCTATTTCAAAGGATCTTGGGACAAGAATCGATTTATACCATCACTAACTAACATGTCAGAGTTTTATCTGCTTGATGGAAAAGAATCAGTACGTGTTCCATTCATGTCGTCGTGGAGTTATCAATCTATTAGTTGTCATCAAAGCTTTAAAGTATTGAGACTCCCTTATTTCCAAAGGGACTGGACGATCCATTTGTATTTTTCTATGTACATAATCTTACCGGAGCAACGAGATGGGCTCGGTGAACTTATAGAACAGGTGAGCTCTGATCCTGCTGTTTTCTTGGATCAGTATATCTCAATTCGTCATCCATGGGTTCCAACAAATAAGCTCAAGATTCCCAAGTTCAAAATTTGTTTTGATTTTGAAGAAAAAAGTGTTCTACATAAAGCAGGACTAGTTTGCCTTTTGATGAATTCAAGGCAGAGCTGACTGAGATGTTGAGTGGTGATAGTAACCCTCATGTTTCTAATGTTTATCACAAGTGCTTTGTTGAAATTGATGAAAAAGGAACTGAAGCTGCTGCTGCTTCTACAACTGTTATTACGGCCGGGGTAGGTGCCCTCGGCCCTCCTCCTCCTCCCCCTCCTCCGGTCGATTTCGTAGCGGATCATCCTTTCATGTTCATAATCAGAGAGGAGGAAAGTGGTGCTTTTTTGTTCATGGGACATGTCCTTAATCCTTCTTTATCAAACTAGTCTATATATCTATCGAGTGCCGCTAAATAGTTTAGAATTTCTTGTTTTTCTCTGAATTTAAGAGAATTGATGGTGAGTTTTTTTTTTTCAATCTGATGAATGATTTTAATTGAAATTTCAAGTGATTCCCACTTTATTACCATTTTTAGTTGAAAATAGTTCCATGTGGCGTGGCGTTGTCGGTATATATATATTATGTTACTGAAACCTGCCAGAAATCTTCTGCTGTTACGCGGACTTAGTTCTATAACACAACCCCAAAGGCCTTGTTCAAGTCAGAAACTTCAACCCTCATCATCCAGTAAGAAATAATTTCAGGAAAAATTGTATCCACTTGCATGTTTTTTATTTTAGTTCGAAACTATGAATTGTTGATCAAAAAAGCTAGCAAAAATTTAACAAGTTGGCATTAATATGAATTACTTAGGAAAAATTAATTCGCATCATGTAATAAATTTTTGAGCAGGATGAGGCTTCAATCACATAGACTTGAAAAGTATCTTTCTTTAGATATCTAATTTAAAAAGTGCTAAGCATTTATTTTACGCATCCTCCACAACAATGAACGTCCCCTTGAGATGGAGGAATAACACCTCCTCTAAAGAATTGGTTCATCTGACGCAGGTTTGGGTGCTCCTAGATGAATCTGTGGCGATGGTGGTGAAGACGTATGAACAACAAAAGGTGTTGATGTTTCCCCTTCAGTTATGGATGCACAGTAGCCCTTGACTACATTCGGATAAGTAGGGTTGAAAGGTATTCCTCTTCCCCATCCCCAAACCGATGAGAAAACAGCCGGCAAGCAAGTTTCACTGAGGCTAATAATAGCTTTGCAACATGCTGGACCTAATCGAAGCTGAAATGTATATAGGAAATTCAAGATCTCTGCTTTGCAACCTTCGATATCAACAAGAGTTGACCAACACTTTCCGATCTCTGGATTGTATGGACCTGGTAGTAGTGGTGGAAACAACCCAGGCATCTGAATAGTATCTAGTTGGGTGGGAGCTAGAGGTTGGGATTCGGCTGCGGAAATTGGAGACATATGTACAACAAAAGGAGCTGGTGGTGATGTTTTCGCTCCAGTTATGGATGCACAGTATCCCTTGACTACATTTGGGTAAGCAGGGTTGAAAGGTATTCCTCTTCCCCATCCCCAACCCCATGCGAAAACGGCTGGCAAGCAAGTTTCACTGAGGCCAATGATGGCTTTGCAACATGCTGGACCTAATCGAAGCTGAAATGTGAACAAGAAATTCAATATCTCAGCTTTGCAACCTTCAATATCAACAAGAGTTGACCAACATTTTCCGATATCTGGATTGTATGGACCTGGTAGTAGTGGCGGAAATAACCCAGGAATCTGAACTGCATCTTGTTGGGTGGGAGCTAGAGATTGGGATTCAGCTGTGCCCATTGTAACAGCTGATGCGACAATCAGTAGAACCAGAATGGAAAACTGTTTTACCTTCTTAGCCAACATCTCTTCAAAGTTCAAACTCTTCATGATTCTTACTGCTTATCTTTCTTGATGTTATTGTTGTACTATTATGCACTGCTGAAAAATACTTATATACAGTTGGAGATATGGTGAAACTCTTCTACTGTTCAATTACAGCTATTAATGTCTAGGATTTATGACCATCAGTTTTCTTGTTTACCTCTAATTCACTAATTCTTTCTGTAACATTTTATCATTAAAGCTGTTAATGAATGAATGCATTTAACGTATTTGGTGAGTTGTGAATCTCTAGTGTTCATTCCTTGCCGAAAGGCATGACCATATGTTGTTTTTTAATTCCAAAATTTCCATGCCGTTATCCGTCCGGGATACATAAATTCCAAAATTTTCATTCCTTGCTGTGAAGTTTTTAATAAGTCATTGTGAGTAATTGAAGTCCTAGTTTACTTTTGACGTGCATTAAGGTGTTTGGATCATCAAATAATGTAGCTAAAGGTAGGCACGTAGTATCTAAGGGTCTGTTTTTGGCAATCAGTCTATCTTTGGCAATTTCCTATAATATGTAGGATTTCTAAATACTTGTGTAACTAGGATTTCTGTACACTATAAATAGAGAGGTGTGAAGCTTTCTTCATATCACAGTACGTATAGTTTTGCGACTTCTTAGTTTTTAAAAATTTCCGTTTAGCTTGGTACCTTCGGTTTTGTCAGAATTTGTTCTGATCCTAGACATGGATCTGAAACAAAAAGTAAACCCTCCTTCATCCAAGACTCGTGGATCATCCAGAAAACAAATTGTAAGAAAAACGTCAATTCATGCATGAAACTTGCTAAAGACTTGTGGTTAAGGGAATCCAAGAATACCAATCTTGTATTCTCTCCGTTCTCGATGGGCACTGCTCTTGGGTTATTAGCTTTTGGAGCAAGCGGTGAAACCTTAATACAGTTACTAGAGTTCCTCAATTATGGAAGCCTAGACACTCTAAATTCTAGTCATTCTCAGCTCATTGAGATGTTGCGCAAATCACAAACAGGACCTAAAGGTCCTAAACTGTCTTTCGTTGGCGGTTGTTGGGTCAGCTCCTCACTTAAACCTTCTTTCCAAAAAGTTGTGCATGCAGTTTACAAAGCCGAAGCCGAGACTGTCGATTTCAAAAATAAGGTTTGCAAATTCTTAACTTTGTGTTTTTTCCTTTCGCTTTCTGTTTTATTTTCATTGTTTGGATGTTCTAACGATTTATTATATGTACGTAGAGCGAAGATATCTCAGTTTAACAATCAAATGTATTTTTGGGGTGGTTATGATAGAAGTGTGTCGTCTTCCAACTCAAAACCAATTGGTTTTGATAGAGTGGCTCCACACCTTATATATTAAGATCTAGGCTAAGAAATTAGAAGACCACACACTTCTATCATAGCCACTCCACTCATAGCCAATTGGTTTTGAGTTGAAAGACCACACACTTCTATCAAGTACGTCCTATTAGACAATTTTTTTTTCTTCCCAAAGATAAAGTTTAAATTAAAAGCAAAACACGAGATACAGAGAAATAGCAGGAGCATTAACATATTCAGAATATCCTCCCAGTTAGTTAAACAAAATTTGGTTACAGCCAAAATATCTAAACGTCTCCTTATCGCAGAACCATAACACAATAGTCTGTTTAATCAAGAAGAAAAGTTCAGTAGGCGTTTTCCGGCGAGACCCGGTTATTACTCTCCAGCCAAAAATTCAAGAGGGATAGCATAAAGCATGACGATAGCTACTTCTTTGCTTTCTCCTCTCAGAAGACACCTAAGAAACAGGCAGAGCTTTAACAAAAAGCAGATGCGAATCCGTTTACATAACATGCATGCATCAATACCTCTGTGAATAAGCATTGACTTTGTTGGCAGTGAATGAATATATATAGCCCAGACCAATAAACTCATCTTTGGTGAGATAGACTTCTTCCATAGAAAACTCGCATTCAGCATTTTCACCTGTTATCAGTCATAGAACCTTTTTCTTCCTAGAATAGCAATCTTGTATTCTATTGAAGTTCATGGTCCTATAAAGGTTCTTAAACTTAGAATACCTTCGTCGGGATAAGTGAATTCTACGTTGTAATTGTCTCTTACTAGTGGATTTGAGTTGTCTACGTCTACTTTGAGATGCACCAACTCAAATGCACTATGAAGAGACGATTACGACGTAGAATACCTTCGGGTAAACCTCACCAAATACAAATCCTAGTTTTTTCCCCAAAAACTATTACAATCTTAATTGTATCTCTCTCTTAATTAATTTCTCTACAATACATTTATATAAGTTACAAACTTGGCCTCCAAGAATCCTAGCCGGTTAGGAAACCTCTTCCTAAACTAGACTTACCTAAAATAGTTGTTTTAGAATTCCTCGACACTCTAGACACTCTAAACTCATCTCATGGGTAGATGATGATAAATAAAGAGAATATAAAGGTTAGAGTTTAGTAGAGTTTTCTAACGTACCAATCTTCAAATCTGCAAATATGTACGAACACTTTCATTTCCAATATCGTGATTTCCGCTGATGGAGAGATTTCAAGTTGTATTCATAGGCATACAATAATTAGGTTTTAATTTCCTTTCGTAGTCGGTCTTGTCTAATGCTAGTTTATGGAAGGTTTCTCAGTTTATCAATCAAGTGTATTTTTTGGGTGGTTAATTCTTCTTTAGACTATTAATAAGGCTCAAGTCTCCGTTTAGTTTATTATTTTACTGTGTAGCCTCTAACTCTTTTGTTTTTTTAGTATTCAGTGTGATAGTTTGTTCTGATCATAGACATGGATCAGAAGCTAAAAGAAAGTGAATTACCGAAAAAGAGCGTCAATTCATGCATGAAACTTGTTAAAGATTTGTGGTTAAGCGAATCCAAGAATAAAAATCTTGTCTTCTCTCCTTTCTCGATAGACACTCCTCTTGGGTTACTTGCTTCTGGAGCAAGTGGTGATACCTTAAAACAGTTACTAGAGTTCCTCAATTGTGAAAGCCTCGACACTCTAAATTCTAGTCATTCTTAGCTTATTGAGATGTTGAGCGAAACACGAACAGAGCCTAAACTGTCTTTCGTTGGCGGTGTTTGGGTCAGCAACTCTCTAAAACCTTCATTCCAAGAAGTTGCGCATTCTGTCTACAAAGCAGAAGCCGAGACTGTGGATTTCGCAAATAAGGTGTGCAAAATTCCTTAGACTGTTGCTATTATATTCTGACAATTTTGTTTGTTTTATGTCCTATTTTCGTTGTTCTAACGAAATACCTGACTTGATTAGAGCATGGACGTGCTGAAGAAGGTGAACACATGGGCTGAAAAGGCAACCAATGGATTAATTCATGATCTTTTACCTGCCAATGCAGTCGATAAAAATACCAAGTTTATATTGGCGAATGCACTCAGTTTCAAAGGATCTTGGAACCCAAATCAATTTGAACCATCACTAACGAAAGTGTCAAAGTTCTATATACTCGGCCCCCCCCCCCCCCCCCCCCAAATCAGTACATGTTCCTTTCATGTCATCACGAAATGTTCAATATATTAGTTGTTATAATAACTTCAAAGTACTCAAACTCCCTTATTACCAAAGGGATTGCAAAATGCTTTCAGATTTTTCCATGTACATAGTTTTACCCGAGCAACAGCGCAATGGGCTCCGTGAACTTATTAAAAAGGTGAGCACTGATCCTGCTGCTTTTCTGGATAAATATCTCCCCGTCGAGCTTCCATTGGTTCCAACAAGAGAATTCGAGATTCCCAAGTTCAAAATTTGTTTTGGTTTTGATTCTTTTGAAGCAAAAAGTGTTCTACAGAAAGTAGGACTAGATTTGCCTTTTGATAAATATGATGCAGAGCTGACTGAGATGCTGAATACTGATAGTAAGTTTCATGTTGATAGTAATAAGGCAGAGCAGAGGGTGAATTCTGATAGTAAGCTTCATGTTTCAAAGGTTTATCACAAGTGTTTTGTTAAAATTAATGAATATGGAACCGAAACTGCTGCGTCTACAGCTATTATTGAGGACGAAGTGGATTCCATGGGTTCTCGTGCTCCTCATCTTCCTTATGTCGACTTCGTAGAGGATCATCCATTCATGTTTTATCATCAGAGAGGAGCAAAGTTGGTGCAGTGTTGTTCATGGGACATGTACTTAATCCTTTATTAGACTAGTCTATATATCTCGTTAGTGTCAATAAATTGTTCAGTGTTCTTGTTGTTTTGAATTCCGATAAATGCTTTTGATTGAAATTTCAGGCAATTACCATTTTATATCTTTTTCCTGGAAACTTAACTGTTTAAACTGAACAGATCTTACCTATCAATAAATAGTCAGTCCATTCATACAACTTGGCTAGAACTATTTTCGGACTTCGGTGTTGCTTATGAGCTTTTGCGGTTTTCTCAGTTTAGCCTCCAATCAGGTATATTTCTGGCAATATCCGAGTATGTGTGTAATAAGTACTTTGTCATCCGTTTGGTTTAGGTCTTTTTTTATTGTATATAGTTTAAGGTTTTCTTAACAGGAGAATTCAAGATTCCCAAGTTCAAAATTTGTTTTGATTTTGTAGCAAAAAGTGTTTTGAAGAAAGTAGGACTAGTTTTTCCTTTTGACAAGTCAAAGGCAGAGCTGACTGAGATGCTGGATATTGATAGTAAGCTTTGTGTTGATATGGTTTATCACAAGTGTTTGGTTGAAGTTGATGAAGATGGAACCGAAGCTGCCGTTTCTACAGCTAGTTTAGCAATCACATTGGATGCCTGCTTTCCTTTTGATCCTCCCCCTCCCCCCTCCTCCTGTCGATTTTGTATGTAGCGGATCATCCTTTCATGTTTTTAATTAGAGAGGAGGAAATTGGTGCAGTCTTGTTCATGGGGCATGTCCTTAATCCCATGAACAAGTAGTGTCTATAAATATTTTAGAATTTCTTGTTTTCCTTCGATTTTAAGAGAATTGGTTCCGAGGTCTTGAAGTTTTATCCTTTTTCTTTTACAAGGAAAATTAACTGTTGAGAGAATATCCCCTCATTGATCAAAATAAAGCATCTTATAGCTAAATCTTTCCATCAATGAACCTGAGTTTGGTTGAAGTAGGACTATGTCAGGTTCATTGTGCCCTTGTGTCCAAAAAAAAAAAAGGGTCTTTGTAACCCAAATATCCCAAAAAAATACCTTCAATTGAAGAAGCAAGGGGCACTGTGTGATATTAATTATTGAAGTAGTTAAAACTACTAACACTTGGAAAGGTGATTGGAGGCGCACAGGGACACAAAGGGTTTATAACAAAAGGTGAGCTCTGATCCTGCTACATTTCCGGATCAGTACCTCCCCGTTCATCATCCATTAGTTCCAACAGGAGAATTCAAGATTCCCAAGTTTAAAGTTGTTTTTGATTTTGAAGCAGAAAGAGTTCTACAGAAAGTAGGACTAGTTTTGCCTTTTGACAAGTCGAAGGCAGAGCTGACTGAGATGTGGAATACTAGTAGTAAGTTTTACGCTGCTAGTAATAAGTTTTATGTTGATAAGGTTTATCACAAGTATTTTGATCAAATTGATGAAGATATAACCGGAGCTGCTGCTCCTAAAGCTCTTACGAGGGAGCCTGGCATGTGCTCGCTTACTGCTCGCCCTCCTCCTGTCGATTTCGTGCCGGATCATCCGTTCATGTTCATAATCAGAGAGGAGAAAAGTGGTGTAGTGTGGTTCATCGGGCAAGTGCTTAATCCTTCTTTGGAAAACTAGTCTTTTATCTTTCTAGCGACGCTAAATAATTTAGAATTTCTTGTTATAAGAGAATTGATTTAGAGGCTTTGAGTTTTGACGAGTGATTTTATTTTAAATTTTAAATGATTCTCACACTATATTCTAGGAGTTCGGGGACGATAAAAATAATTATTCAAAGGTCTTAATGTCTGGGAAACTTCTTATGAGAATTTATTCTTGTGTTTTAAGAAGGATAACTAGGGTTTGGAATAACAATTATTGTGAGTACACATAGTTATTGCCAACGATTTTCATCTTGCAATGTTTTTAGAATTATTTATTTAAATTCTAAAGTTTATTTGGAAGATGATTTTGCAGTATTAATCTTTATTGGTTTTATATATTGCAAAAAATTTATGGGATATGAGTGTTTGCGTCCGTGAACTGTGATTGTCCCATATATGTCAAAAGTTAAGTCTATTATATGTCTTTATGCAAATATTGATGGAAAATAAAATGAACTTTTGATAACAAAGATTAAGTCTATGATATCATTATGCAAATATTGATGAAAATAGAGTGAATCTTTGAATATTCCGCGGTATTGATCTTTCCCTGATCCACTTCTATGTGAAAGTACTGTGCGGCTCCATAAGTTCTCTTATGTTGAGCATTTCCGATTAAATTAATCATGGGTTCTCTTGTGGTTAATTTAATTGAGTTTTCTGGATACAAATTCATGTTTCATGTAATTTGTTAATGTCCAAAGAAATCCTTCTTTTCTTGTAAAAGTAAGGTCGCTCTTGTTATTCTCTCAGGAATGACATTTTATGGGGGAGAGTTCTTAGTTGAACTTGTGCTTAATTGCCAAATCTTTGTGGGGAGTGCGGCTGTGGAATATTGTAGGAGTTTTCTTGTATCTTTATAAACTCCTTGATGAATACACTAAGTTTCGACTATGTGAAATCATCGAAACAAAGTTGATATGTTTTTTTTAGTCATGAAGTATCTTTATGAGAATTTCATTATGATCCCACTAGTTTTCGTACCTTTGCCAATTTATATTGACAAAAAGGGGAAGAATTAGTGTGTAGTTCACACTACAAATACATATGGTTTACGGATCATTATGTAAGGGGGAGTGGTTTTCATTGTGAGATGAAGTATTGACTAAGAGGGAGTGATACATATCACCATAGTAGTGTTGTCAAAGTTGTGATACAATTGGACTTTGATGCTGTGTAATAATACTATGACACTGTATAACAATGATTGAGAGCTACTGTTCTCTTATTGTTATAGCTACGGATCTTTAACAACTATGATGCTGAGTTAAACACGTTCAGAATCACTGGATTACTTGGAAGTGATGAAGATTTCAAGTAATGTTTAAGAACCAAGGAGATCAAGCATTTGGATGAGAAGCTACAAAGTTTATTTATTTTGTAATCCATATGTATTGATAGTTTTGTCACTAAAATTAACAAAGAGGGAGATTGTTAGAGCATTGCTCGGTCGAACTCGCAAGCGTTTCTATCTCAAGCTTGTTTGTAAATTTTGGTTGCCAAAACTATAAGTCTTGATTTCTAATCTACTTATAGCTAAGTCTCGGATTAGGATAGAAAGTGTAGTTGAGGTTTACACTTAACGGTGTTCATCGATTGAAGACGGAGAACTACTAAGGGGAGCTTGTGGAACTTCATCAATAAAAGGTATGTGGAGACTTGAACTCATCTATCACTCAAAAGTCTATCTACTCTATCTCCTATTTGAGACAAAAGTCGTATAGCTATATAGACTTCGATTATACACATTTGATATTTCGAGCTGAGTTTAACTCGCTTACATATTTCTCGAAATATGTGTTGGTAAGCTTTCGCTTTAACCAAGTTCATCTTATATTCTTGACGAAAGTCAAAAGATGATCATGTGAAAATCACCTGGAAACATCTTACATGATTTGTGTGAGACAGTCATTTGATGTAGACTCGGAATGTTTCGTATAGATCTATCGATCACTTGAAAATTGCTTGGAAGCTAATAGTTTGTGTGAGACAACTATTGTTGTCTTCCAAGAATGTTTCAATGATTGATATGGGAGTTTGGAACAATTAACCATGATTAGATATAACACAGTATGC
Organism: Papaver atlanticum; assembly: GCA_023531105.1. NCBI lineage: Eukaryota > Viridiplantae > Streptophyta > Magnoliopsida > Ranunculales > Papaveraceae > Papaver > Papaver atlanticum. The sequence goes on along the minus strand of JAJJMB010013564.1, from coordinate 1,313,034 downwards.
GTACTTGTATGCTAACTGTTGCAAGTTATTCCAAGTCCGGGAACCATGGTATGCATACCCGTATGCGTACTGGTTGGCTTATGAAAGTCCGGGAACTTAGTATGCATACCCGTATGTGTACCGGCATAAGTTCATGTCCGGAAATTCAACTGAGTTTGGAAGGTATGCATATCCGTTCGCATACCGGCGAACCCAAACTAAGTCCGGCCACTTAGGTATGCGTACCCGTTTGCATACTTGAGTAGGTTATGTTCTAAAATATGTTTGTTCATGAACTAATATATTTATATAATAAGGAATGCAATCTTTTGCAAACCGTGGCTATAATGTTCATGAATTGATTTGAGTGAATCAAAATCGATTTTGCTTCAATTGTGTCTTGTATACTTCTATGAGAATATAAACAATTGAACAACTAGTTTCATTTGGGTCATTTGAACTAGTTCTGTTAAGATGAACAAGGTTGATATGAAAGTGTTCATATGGCTAACTTCGGTTAACTATTGTTGAGCCAACAAGGTGTACACGTTTAGGTACGGTTACCTATATCTAAATGAAGTCAGTTTTCATTTGTGTGTAACAAGCTAAGTTCGATTTAACGGTTGAAAGATATTAGCTTGAGTCTAATCAGGTTTTCATTTAACGGTGAATATTGAATGCTTCTTTACCAAGGTAACATTGATTGCAAACCCTGATTTGAAGACTATATAAGGGAAAACTCTAGCAACTGGGAAACCTAATCCCCACACCTCCTGTGTGATACTAGTTGCGACGAGAGTCGATTCTCCTTTAACCTAGGTTTTTCTAAAACCATTATAGGTTAACGACTTAAAGACTTCATTGGGATTGTGAAGCCAGACCCAACTATTTCCTCTGTAGTTGCATGTTCTGATCTTGTTGTATTCTATCGTGATTGAGTACTATCTTCTCTAAGATTTGCTCGAGATTTAATCTCCGATAGGCAAGATAAAAAGTAGTCACAAACATCTTCGTCTCATCGTTTGTGATTCCACAATATCTTGTTTCATTACTATAAGATTAAGATTATTGTGAGGTAATTGATATTACTAGGTTGTTCTTAGGGAATATAAGTCTGGTGTATCAATTGGTTCTTGTTCACCTTGATTTATCAAAAGACGGAACAAAACTCATAGTGGGAGACATATTTATCTATTTAATAGACTTTTTTGTGTGAGACATATTGGTTTATCAAGTCTTCGACTTTAGGTCGTAGAAACTCTTAGTTGTGAGTGAGATCAGCTAAGGGAATCAAGTGCGTAGAGTCCTGCTGGGATTTAGAGGCGTAAGGAACGCGACCGTACCTTGATCAGTGTGAGATTTGTTAGGGCTCAACTACATTCCAGTCCGAAGTTAACTTGGAGTAGGCTAGTGTCTGTAGCGGCTTAATACAGTGTGGTGTTCAAATCTGGACTAGGTCCCGGGGTTTTACTGCATTTGCGGTTTCCTCGTTAACAAAATTTCTTGTGTCTGTGTTATTTCTTTTCCGCATTATATTTGTTTATATAATTGAAATATCACAGGTTGTGCGTAGTTCAATCAATTAGATAATCCAACCTTTGGTTGTTGATATAAATTGATTGACACTTGAACATTGGTCTTTGGTACCGTTCAAGTTGTTTCACATAATAATCAGGCTCACGGGTTTCTATCTGTTTGATTTGCTGATTACATTGTGAAACAGAGATACAACTCTTAGATATATTTCTATTGATTGAGTCTGACTGTCTAGTTGATTCTCTTGGAATTATATTGGAGTTTGTCCATACAGATTGCCTAAACGAAATATTGGGCGTGGTTGTTAGACCCCCGCTTTTTCAAAAACTGGTATGAAAATCAAATTGTGGTATCTGTTTTTTATAGATGAATTTTGGTTCTAAATTAGATTACTCAATCTGGGTTTCCTTTTTTTATTTTTTTTTATTTTTATTAATTCTTTCTTAATCCGATTGGATTGTTTCCTTTTTCTTAATTTATGGAATTCAGATGCTAGAACAAAAAAAAAGAAACCAAGAGGAAGTTGGAGATCCTCTTGTGAAAATTCCTTAATTGCTCAATTCGGAAACAAAACAAATTCAATTTTTTTAATTTCTCTTTTGTGAAATTGCTTCTTCTGAGTAAAAGTTTAAAAATCTAGGGATCAGTTTGTGCAAAGTTGTGAAGATTCCCGTTCCGATTAGTAGTAATTTTAGTGTGGTTTGATTTATTTATTTTTTGTGAGTATTAGGGTACTGCTTTTTCAACGATCTTCGTGGTCTTCTCCATCCTGATGTTATGAGTTCACAACAAAAAACTGAAAGAGTGAGTTATTCGATTGTTTTTATTTTTTGTGTATGAATTGTAAATTGTACATCTCATTACTGAAAATGAAGTCCAGTTCTGTGACTCTTGCCCTGGTTGGACTATTACTTGAGAAAGTGGAATATGCTGGTAAAATCATCCAAAGAGTGGGAATCATGGTTGATCAGTTGGGAATTTTTCTAAACAACTGTGAAAATTTTGCATTACAATGCCTCCCCTTCACTGAAGTCAACTCGGCCATCATGGCTCCTTTGCTAGAGGATCAAGTCCTAAAAATCCAAACTTCAAATTCGTTATCATTTGGTTTTTATGCACAAAATAGGGTCCCAACATGTGAGATAGTGTGAAAATTAAAGTGTAAACGAATCCTTACTCATCAATATATTCCCCAATATATTGAGTAAAAAAAAGAAAACTGTACAAACTAAATCAAAGATGATAGATTTTTCTTTCTTTCTTTTCTTAACTATCTTTGCTTGTAGATAGCCGACCTCTTTTGAAGTTTATTAAACTTTAACATAACGTTTGGTTTGACCCAATGTCTTAAAAAAGAGAGGAAGGGTGTGTTGCAACTGATAATTTTTGCGGGTTTCTCCTTAGATACAATTCCAAACAACTGGGAAGCAGTCATGAGAAAATTGAACGTTGAAGTTCATTTTATTTTTGTTTTTTTGTAGCTCTAATATAATTGAGCTAGGTTTTGTTTTCTTTTATGTTTCAATTCATCATTGACTTGGTGATGAATTGAACTTTTACCAATATATTGCCATTTTTTGAGTTTAAAAAATGCAGTTTCTTCTTCTTTATATGTGAGGGCGCATATGGAGTTTCCTTGGACAGGCCGCAGAATTAGAACAAGATTTAGTCTAACTAGAAACAGTGTAATATGAAATGACCAATGGATAAAAATAATGTATATAACTGCGTGGTAACTTTTTTCAAAATGAGTGAAGTCCTAAAACATTTTGTAAATGAATACGTGGAATTTTTTTTTGTAAACAAATACATGACAAATGGAAGCTTAGTTAGATATATGGTTGAGGAAATGGAAACGTGATGTCATAATTCTTTTTGTATATACATGGAAAAACTTTTTGTAAACCAAAGAAGTCATAATTATAACTTTTTGTAAATGAATACATGGAAAATGAAAGTAGTTGACAAACCGAACAGTGAAATCGTAAAACTTTTTGTAAACGGATACATGGCAAATGGAAACTTAACTAGATATGTGGTTGAGATACAAAATGATGAAGTCATGATACATTTTGTAAATGATATTGTAAAAGTTTACAATACATGGAAAATGGAAGCTTAATTAGCTAAATATGTGGTTCAGAAACCGAACCGTGAAGTCGTAAAACATTTTGTAAATGAATACATTATAAAACTTTTTGCAAATGAATGACAAACCGAACCGGTGCTCTCATAATGTTTGAGTGAAAAATATTCTTCAAAAAATCAACATTTTATATAACGATACCTAACTCTACCAAAATCTACAAGATTACATGTGTTAATTTCAAAAATATGTTTAACATGCATTTCAAATGGTCATCAATAACTGTTTGATGAGTTTGTTTAACTCGGTTTTGCTAATTTTGTAATTTTTCGATCCACCTAGAATAACATGCTACAGTAGAGATATTATTTTGAACTTATCTTGCTAATTCATCCCCAATAAAAAATTTCTTAAAAATTACCCAAGTTAGGCGAGAAGCTTTTTCCGAAACCTATTTTTTCACTATTATTTCTATCCAGCACTCAATTTTATAGTCTAACTTTAGAGAGATAGAAATGGGGATACTGTCTAATGGAGCTAAGAAAAGTGATCTCAAACCAGGAGATCATATCTACGCTTATATATAGAGCCTTCTATGGTGGTATTGCTAGACTACGATTTTCTTTGTACGTTTTAATTAAAACCTTTGGATGGATTAACTTGTCTTGCATGTTTTCTTGTGTTTTTTTCTTTTCTTTTTGTGTTTCTCCTACTATTAGAGACTTAAGAGTGTTCTAGTAGTAAGTTACCGCATCTGCGAAGAATCTCGTTCCTGATAACTCCCAAAATTGAATGTAAGGGTGATTAATGCATGAACTCAATGTTTTCAACAAAACCTTTCTTGTGTATCTTCCCTTTCTTTTTGTGTCCCCCTTCATTGTTCTAGTAGTAAATTCGTTGGGTGTTTAACAAATCTATTTTTCTTGCACACTCCTTATAAAGACGATATATTCATTTAATTAGCCAAGTAGTTAAGGATGGTCTCGTTACCACATCCGTGAAGAATCTCGTCCCTCATAACTCCAACAAATAGATGTAAGGGTTAGATTGAAATGTCAAAAATATCCCAAAAAAAATACCTTCACTTGAAGAAGCAAGGGGCACTGTTTTGTTTTAATAGTTTATGTATTGCGCACAGGGACACAAAGGGTTTCTTGGCCCAGAAGATCCGTAGCCAAATAGGACTCCTAAGTTCTCCTTCGAAGATTAGAAAACTACTTCTAGAATTACTTAACTAGAGAGGAATTCTTGTGTTTGTAAGCCTGGTATAGGATACCTCAAACTGATCAGTAGAAGGTGTGCGTGTTTTTCTTAGAATTGTACGTATACGTGTTATATAAATAGAGGCTTGCTCTAGGTTTTCTTAGTACGTACTGGTGTCAGGACTTGTTTTGATCTTCGCAGGCATGGATCAGAAATCGAATTTTTGTTTTAGTCGATACTTCAAAAAAGCTTTCAGATCAAAAGTTAAAGACAGCGTCAACCCATGCATGAAACTTGTTAAAGACGTCTTGTTACTGAGCGAATCCAAGAACAGCAATCTTGTATTCTCTCCATTATCCATAGACTTGGCTCTTGGGATACTAGTTTCTGGAGCAAGTGGTGAAACCTTAAGACAGGTGCTAGAGTTCCTCAATTGTGAAAGCCTCGACGCCCTAAGATCTAGACACTTTAAACTCATGTGTGGTAGAACAGCAGAACCACCAACCGGAACTAAGTTGTCTTTTGCTGTCGGTGTTTGCATCAGCTCCGCACTTAAACCTTCTCTCCGAGAAATTGCGCATGCAGACTACCTAGAGACCATTGATTCTAAAACTCGGGTATGCCAGTAATCCTTATAACGGTTTTCCATGTTTTCTGTTCTATTTTCTTGTTTCGTGCATGCTTCTATAGATTTAACATGCATGCATGCATACGTGTGTAGGTGAACACATCGGTGGAAAAGGGAACCAATGGATTAATTCAAGATCTTGTCGATAAAAATTCCGTGTGGACTATGGTGAGAACACTCTATTGCTTAGGATGTTGGAAATATGCAAATCAATTTATACCATCACTAACTGAGATGTCGAAGTTCAATCTCCTCGGCGGAAAAGAATCAGTAGCCATTCCCTTCATGTCCTCGTGGAAAGACCAATACATTAGTTGTTTTGATAGCTTCAAAGTACTGAAACTCCCATACAAATCCGAGGGGGAAAACAAGAATTACCTATACGATCGGAACAGTATAGACGTCGTTCGAGAATTCTCAATATACATTGTTTTACCTAAGCAACGCGATGGGCTCGGTGAACTTATAGAAAAGGTGAGCTCTGATCCTGCTGCTTTTCTGGATCAGTATGTCCCAGTTTCTCATCCATTGGTTCCAACAGGAGAATTCAAGATTCCCATGTTCAAAATTTGTTTTGATTTTGAAGCAGAAAGAGTTCTACAGAAAGCAGGACTAGTTTTGCCTTTTGATAAATCCAAGGCAGAGGTGACCGAGTTGTGGAATACTAGTAGTAAGCTTTATGCTGCTAGTAATAAGCTTTATGTTGATAAGGTTTATCACAAGTGTTTTGCTCAAATTGATGAAGATGGAACCGGAACTGCTGCTTCTAAAATTTTTATTCGGGAAGAGTCTGGCATATGTTCTCTTACTACTCGCCCTCCTCCTGTCGATTTCGTGGCGGATCATCCGTTCATATTCATAATCAGAGAGGAGAAAAGTGGTGTAGTGTGGTTCATGGGGCAAGTGCTTAATCCTTCTTTATCAAACTAGTCTTTATTTTTTAAGTGACGCTGAATAGTTTAGAATTTCTTGTTCTTTTTTGAACTTAAGAGAATTGATTGAGACATTTTGAATTTTGATGAATGCTTTTAGTTGAAATTTTATAAGATTCCCACACTACCATGTGCTAACATTTTACTATCTAAATTGATGAATGTTTCGTTCCCTTCTCTTTGAGCCTAAAAAGTACTGATACACGCTATCTAGGAATAAAATTGACGGGGCCTTACCATTGAGTTATTGAAAGTCTCTGTTCAGCTATCACATTTGCCTAGCTACTCGGTTCGGTTAGCTATAACATTTGCCAACTCGAAAATTTCAACCATCACATGTGAATGATCGGAACTGGAAGTGGCAAAAAAGAATGAAGAAGGTGCAAGTGAAATTTTTGTGTCTGTAAGTTAAGAGGGAGATAACAGTCGGTTTTATGGGGTAGTTGGTTATCACGTCTGTACTATGGACGTCTTCATTTGTATGTTATAAAGAAAACTCTGTGGATTTACTTGTGTGTATTTGTGTTCATGCATGTTTCCTAGCAATATCACTGTATATCTGTTGAGTGTTAATGTTAGGTTTGAAAAGAGAAACCGAAAGGGCTTCTTTCTTTTGGATGTTAATTGTTCAATTTAGAGACAGAGATGGGGAGACTGTTGAATGGAGCTAAGAGAAGTGATCTCAAACCAGGATATCATATCTACACTTATAGAGCCTGCTATGCTTATTCTCATCATGGTATTGCTAGACTACAATTTTCTTTTTATGTCGTTTCCCTTTCTCTATTTGAATGTGCACTCCTTTAAAGATGATATATTCATTTAACTACGTAGTTTGGTCTCATTAATTACCATATCCGGAAACAATCTGAATCTCATCCCTCATAACCCCCAACCATATCAGAGAAGAATCTCGTCCCTCGTTAACTCCCAAAATTGAATTTAAGGGCCGGTAGATTGAAATGTCACGTGCATACTCATTGATGGTATTCTTAGTAGATTGAGAAATGAACTCAGATACTGAAATTTGAATGCATGAACTTGTGCATGTAGTAGGTGTTTTGGTTGATAAATGAATGAACTCAATGTTGTTTTTAACTTCTAATGATGAAGGCATCTATGTGGGAGGAAATAAAGTAGTACATTTCACACAAGAGCAAGTTGGATTTTCAAGTGTCACAGATTCTTCATCTATTACTAGTTCAAGTTGGAGTCTTTCATCAGACATGAAGTTTTCAGACCTCTCTGTTCCAAGCTATGTTGTAAAAAGCGCCCCGGGCGCTCGCATAGGCGCTCTAGACGCGCAAGGCTCCCAAGGGGCGCCTAAGAAGAAAAGCGCCCAAGGCGCCAAAATAAAGCTTACTTCTGTTATTTTCTATATCTAGGGCGCTTGCCTGGGGCGCCTCGCCTCGCCCAGCGCCTTTTACAACATAGATTCCAAGTCCGATCTTTACATCCAGCTTAAATTGTCAATTCGGGAAAGTGTCTATCTATGTCCATTCGACATTGACCGACCTGTGATACCTCGAGACGACGGGTTTTTCTAAATAATTTTTTATGTGAGAGGCTCCCCGGGGTCTTGCCAAACCTAGTTTCCATGTTGATCAGAGTTGTATTTCTTGCTTGGCTCCTGGCTTTTTTAGCACAATGTCCGTAGCTAATTATCTATGGTTGGCTTTCTCATCAGTTTATCAATCAGGTCTATTTTGGGAAATACCCGAGTTTGTACAAGATATGTTTCCATGTTTGTTGTCTAAGATACCCATGTGTTTAAGGGGCAACTAAGGCTTTTATATAAAGGCTTTAGTCTTTGCAGTACAATTAGGTTTAGTTTTTGCAATTTCTTGGTTTTTTTACTTCGCTCTAGCCTCTTAGGATTTTCTTAGTATCAGTGTCAGAATTTGTTTTGATCATAGGCATGGAGCTACTGAAAAACAACGCCAATCCATGCATGAGACTCGCTAAAGACTTGTGGTTAAGCGAATCTAAGAATCGCAATCTTGTGTTCTCTCCGTTCTCCATTGACGCTGCTCTTGGGTTACTAGCTTCTGGAGCAAGTGGTGAAACCTTAAAACAGGTACTAGAGTTCCTCAGCAATGAAAGCCTCAACTATCTAAATTCTTTTCATGCAAAACTCATAGACATGTTGGGCGAAACACAAAGCGAACCTAAACTGTCTTTCGTTTTTTTGTTTTTCCTCCGCAAAGATAATAATATTGAAGAACACACAAGCCGTGGGCAGGCAAATACAACTGAAAAAACACAAAAGCTCAAAACAAACACAAAAAACTAACAAAAAAGAACGTCTAAATAGTGGAACAAAATTATACTTCCACCGCTATATCTAGTTCCTTGTGATTGTCAGCAAGACTTATAAATATATCATGACAATCCTTTTTAGAAGAAGGAAAACTGAAACCCATCACTGAGAGACAATGTTCTAAAAACCAGCCCAAACATCGAACCAGAAAAATTACTGGATCAGGGTCATATTTGTCAACCAGTGGTTCAACCCGGGTCACTGGGTCATACATAGATTAATTTCCGTGAGAAGAACTCCCACTGTATTATCGAAAACAAAGAAAGAACTCTTTTGATGTACCTACATGTGTGTAATTGATGGCAATTCCGAAGTCCATGTGCCCCACTTGTCAAGTCAAGAAAACCATAAACTAATTAAAAAATAAAGATAAAATTGTGGGTTCTTAAATCTCGTCTCAATTGTTTCATGTTTTTCTACGTGCATTTATTTACTTCTTTGCTTCTGTAACTAAATAGAGGGATAAAATAAGAATTTTTAGCTTGATGAAGAATGGGAGAACAAGATTAAAATTTCTGCTTTACAGAAAAGGGGAAAGAAGATATATTATGTTCTCTTTTGGAAGATTAACCTCACTTTATTTTTTTCGATCCGTAATCTTAAAATTCATCATACATCATGTCTCTGTGAAATAATGGAAGATTAAGAAGATCCTGGAGAAATCTTTCAGTCCCTCTTCACTCGGCTAGAATATGGAAGATAAGAAGAATTGTAAAAAGAACTGGATATATTTTTTTATCGACCAATTGAATCGTACAGGGGGACGGCTGAATCACGGGTTAACCCGGCCGGGTCACTGATTCTCACAAAATAAGCCGGTTTTTGGTGAAATTACTGGGTCACTGTTGGATCGGCAAAGGAAAGGTGACTGGGTCATCGGTTTACTGGGCTGATCGGCCGGTCCAGGCCGGTTTTCAGAACATTGCTGAGAGAGACTCAATGAGGCCTTCTGCAGAAATATTATTAGGCCCTTTTATCGAAATCGACATACCTTTCAAGTTTGAGTCAAGAGCACCGTTCGGAAATAGCCCCGTAGCTTTGGATTTTGAGCTAACTCTTCTAATCGATCCTGAAACTGGCGCGGAAGAAGATGGCTTAGAGCTGCTTACCTCCGAATCTGAAAGAACCTGAGATGAAGCAAGTTCATCCTCTTTTCCGAGGCTTTGAAAACTGTTGAGAGATTCCACGTGGAGAGGAACCAAGGGAAGCGGAAGAGAAGTGATTTCTTCTTCAAGACTTAAAGGAAGATCATTCTCAACCTGGACACTCAATTTAATACCTTCTGTTAGAGCATTGCTCGGTCGAACTCGCAAGCGTTGCTATCTCAAGCTTGTTTGTCAAGTTTAGTTGCCAAAACTATAAGTCTTGATTTCTAGTCTACTTATAGCTAAGTCTCGGATTAGGATAGCAAGTGTAGTTGAGCCTTAGAATCCACGGCGTTCATCGAATGAAGACGAAGAACTACTCAAGGGAACTTGTTGAACTTCATCCACAAAGAGGTATGTGGAGACTTGAACTTATCTATCACTCAAAAGTCTATCTATTCTATCTCCTATTTTGAGACAAAAGTCGTATTGCTATATAGATTTCAATTATACACATGTGCTATTTCGAGCGGAGTTTAACTCACTTATTTATGCCTCGAAATATGTGTTGGTAAGCTTTCGCTTTGGCCAAGTTCATCTTTACTAGTGACGAAGGTCATGTTGATTATTTCAATAACTTGAAAATCGCTTTGATGAAAATAGTTTGTGAATAACAACTATTATAACATCCTCTAAGAAAGTTTCAATGATTGAAATGAGAGTTTAGAACAAGTAACCATGTTTGGATATAAACATATTGTGTTCTCACATTTGTGTAAAAGTCCAAAACCGGGAACCTAAAGTATGCGTACCCGTACGCGTACCAGCGGTTATTGGAAACTCGGGCAAGTATGCGTACCCATACGCATACTGGCGGAAAGTTCATGTCCGTGAATTTATGCTGGAGTTTGGAAGTGTGATTTAGTATGCACACGCATACGCGTACTGGCGTAACCAAACTCGGTGCGATCACTTAGGTATGCGTACCCGTTTGCATACTTAAGTAGGTTAATTTCTAAAATCGGTTTGTTCATGAACTAAAACATTTATATAATAAGGAATGCAATCTTTGCAAACCGTGTCTATAATGTTCATGAATTGATTCGAGTGAATCAAAATTGATTTTCCTTCAATTGTGTCTTGTATACTTCTATAAGATCTAAGCAATTGAACATCTCTCTAACGAGTTCATCTGAGTCACTTGAACTAGTTATGGTGAAGATGAATAAGGTTGATATGAAAGTGCTCATATGGCTAACCATTGGTTAACTATTGTTGAACCAACTAAGTGTACACGTTTAGGTACGGTTACCCAAACCTAAATGAAAGTGCATTTCATTTGTGTTTAACAAGCTAAGTTCGATCTAACGGTTGAAAGATATTAGCTTGAATCTAATAAGGTTTTCATCTAATGGTGAATATTGAATGCTTTATTACAAAGGTAACTTAGATTGCAAACCCTGATTTGAAGACTATATAAAGGAGAACTCTAGCAACTGGGAAACCTAATACCCACACCTCCTGTGTGATACTAGTTGCGACTAAAGTCGATTCTCCTTTAACCTTAGGTTTTTATACGAAAACCTGTAGGTTAACGACTTAAAGACTTCATGTGGATTGTGAAGCCAGACCCAACTATTTTCTCTGTAGTTGCGTGATCTGATCTTGCTGTTTCTATCGTGTGTGAGTACAATCGTAAGATTGGCTTGAGATTTATATCTCCGATAGGCAAGATAGAAAAGTAGTTTGATTAGGGTTCAACTACAGTCCATACCGAAGTTAGTTTGTAGTAGGCTAGTGTCTGTAGCGGCTTAATACAGTGTGGTGTTCAAATTTGGACTAGGTCCCGGGGTTTTCTGCATTTGCGGTTTCCTCGTTAACAAAACTTATGGTGTCTATGTTATTTCTTTTCCACATTATATTTTGTTATATAATTGAAATATCACAGGTTGTGCGTTGAATCGATCAATTGGTAAATCCAACCTTTGGTTGTTGATTGATGATTGATCCTTGAACATTGGTCTTTGGTACCGTTCAAGGTATTTCTCTTGTATTCAATCAGGCTCACAAATTCCTATTTGTTTGAGTGTGGATTGAATTGATAAATTGAGATATAACTCTTTGATATACTTTTATTAAGATTGAGTCTGACTGTCTAGTTGATTCTCTTACAATTATATTGGAGTTAGTCCATACAGATTGCTAAGGCGAAATATTGGGTGTGGTTGTTGTACCCCCGCTTTTTCACCTTCTTGAGAATCTGCCATAGCTTTACGAGAATTCAAAGCCATTGCCGCAGATTGCTTCCTTGTGGTGATTATAGACGCCTGAGAATTAACCACTCCTTGTTTGCTAGCTTTGTCGGCTTTCCCAGTTTTTAATTTTTTATAACTTTCTCTTTTGATAAGTCACCAATGTCTCCTTGTCGACATTATCAGAAACCTCTTTAACAGAATTGTCACGGGATGGAGCACTTGAGACAATCTCAAGATCCTTGGTTAATTCCATTGGCATAGGCATATCTTTGATCGAACCGTCATCCTCAATGTCATTAAGAGCATGAAAATCTTTAGATAACTTGATTCCAACTTCATTGGTAACAACAGGAATGCTAGCATCCACCATCATGTTCTCGTTGACAAGATCATCTTTAGTACCAGAAGTACCAGCAAAAGTTCTCTCCTCTTTGTCTTTAATTGTACCTTTCTTTCTAAATTTCATACCTTCATCTACAATTTCCCCTTCCTCTGTAGTGATAATTATATGTCTCATGATGAAGGATATTTGAGATTTTTTGCTTATATGAGTTTTTCCAATACTTCCATGTTAGGATTAGTTACTAGTTCAAATTTAATACAAATTTATATTTTTTGGGAGTTAGTTGGAATGTGCTCGTATCTATTAATAGGTTTTTGGTTCACTTCGTTATTTGTATGATTAACACATTAATATAATTACCATTATTTATTCAACAAATTCGATTGATTGATACGAATTGATTTTTTGTTACGATAAATGGACGAAACAATGGCATATTACGGGTAACGTATGAGACATCTCTATTTTTCCCCGGGGGTAGAATTACCACTGCTTAGCTTTCAATTCTCCTCTGACCATCAAATGAAATGTGAATAACCCGTCCTCCTCTCTTTGAAACAAGGGGCGCTTCCGGTTCTGTCGGTGCTTCAAACAATTTTGTCTTCTCCATATTACCATATCTCTAGAGTCAATAAGCCTAAATGATGCACCTTTGGCACGAGCAAGATCAGTGCATGCTTTCAGCAATGTCGAAGCGAAGAAAAGAAGATGGAAATACACTTACGATGATCTATGTGCGAGTCCAAGGTATGTCCTATGTATGGACATGGCTTGGAAGTCAGCGATGCATGTAATATGCATCAGTTTTTGCCTTTATGGCCTTGCACCCTTTACGGAACAAAGGTAAGTTGGAACGATGTGGAAGGTGTGTTTAAGGAATCATACTTGTGAAGTATGTTTGCAAAGGAGAAGCAACGTCTATTTGTATAGTGAGAAGTGAAGTTTTAAGGCTCGGTCACTGCGTTTACGTGTGGCGCATCGGGGAGTTTCGACCTACGCGACTAGGTGTCGTGGGAGAAATTTTCCGGTCCGTCACCACTATAATGTAGAATGTTGATTTTGAAGAACATATTTCCTTAATTAAACAATGTAAGACTTACATAAATGTAAAAAAATGACCAAATTTAACCTTACATAATATATTATTTATCCCTTTACAAAGGACAAAAACACGATTTTCTTTTGTTACTCGAAGAAAGTCTAGAAAAATTATTAAAATATAGTTTCATTATTTGTATTTGAATGCAGTTGCATATGTTGCTACAATTTCTTATTTGTAACAATAACTGGAGGATTTCCTCACTCTAATGAAAAATAAAGCATTATCAAAATAACATGAAAACAATATATGACCTGTATAAGTCATGAACAATAACTATAATTTACCCCGCCACCACCAAATATAACTGAACTCCCATTTAATCCTTTCAGAGCACCAACAAATTCAACTTCTAACAAAAAGAAGAAGAAGAGGAGTTTGAGATGGTAATTTGATTAATGTAGGTTGATGAAATAAGAATCACGAGCAAGGGATTCTCCAAAATCTTTAGTATACATTTAACTTGATGAGAGTCTTCTATGGAAGGTTATTGATGATTTGTCGCATTGAGTTATAATCGATAAGATTTGAACATATTCTTGTTGATTTACTTTTGAAAATCTTCTGATTATTGGACTTATATTTTTCCTAAAACATACGTCGATAGATCCATAATTTAACTAATGGGTAATTTGTTGACAATACACTGACATACCTCATCAAGCATCGAATATACGGAAGGTTCGAAATTGAAATCCTTTTACTGCTTCTCTAAAAAGTAAAGAGTATGTGAGTCAGTCATACAATTTTATATTCATCCCAAAACTACTCCTAGAAAATATACGATAAAGTCGCAGTCAGTCGGTGTTAACTAACCTTTAACTTTGTTTTCGGTATTACATTAATGAACGGCTTGTTAAAGAATCGAAATCTTGTAGATGTTCATCGGTTTCTCCTTTGAGATAAGTTTATATCTAGCCTCAACTCCTTTAACTTTTAATAAAGATAACATTTCATATGGTTCATATTGTATAATAATAAATCAAGTGGTTTTGCGCAAATATATAGTTATTGAGCTAAACAAGTTTATAACAATACTTTTTTTT